>WNWK01043872.1:0-15323 GCA_009830355.1 Cherax destructor | reverse complement strand
TTGTTCCCTTCCAAGGCTTAGCACTAGGATCTTTCCTTGGACCCATGGTAGCTTATTTAGAAATTTGGGAAGCACAAAAAACAGTGGAATAATGACAATATACTGGGTAGGGAATGCGTGGGTGTGGGTGGGTGGTCGCCCGTTTGTAAACACTAGCACACTGACGCTCCCGGGAAAGGCTCCAGCTGGGCCCCAAAGCAAACAGGCCCGTCAAAAGGCGAAAGGCGAATCAACAACGGATGTGGGATAAAAATTTCTTACGTTATAAGTAACGGATATCGAAATAACGTAAGGTGATAAAACGTCCCCGGGGTACCACTGAAAATTGTATTTTGCTGTGGATATGTGCAAGATAAAGTAGTTTTCATGTGGTTAGTTCCCGGTTGGGTGCGTGAGTGAGATAAATTTTTTTTTAACATTGCTTTTAAAATGGAGGTTGTCTGCAGTTCTAGAGTTTTCAGGCGGGGATTTTCCAGATTTTGGGCCCTTTTTGCGCATTAATTTTTGTATAGATTTATCGGACAGGGGGAATGTCAAAGAGATGTTTATGTTAGTATTATGTCTATGGGTCCGTCACAACTGTCAAGCAAGTGTTTTAGCCCCGGGGTTTTAAAGTTTGAATTAATGGTTCTATAAATGTAGATAGCAGAGA
This sequence comes from Cherax destructor, assembly GCA_009830355.1. Taxonomy (NCBI): domain Eukaryota; kingdom Metazoa; phylum Arthropoda; class Malacostraca; order Decapoda; family Parastacidae; genus Cherax; species Cherax destructor. The sequence continues at coordinate 14,671 of WNWK01043872.1, read as the reverse complement.
GTGGGATGGATGTTCTGAACAGTGAGAAAGGTTTAGGTTTTTGAAGAGGGGGGGGGGGTGCTGCCTGGCGTTGGTTCCGCGATAAATCTTACTGCGGTTTTTGTTGGGTTATTATTGGCTTTAGTTGTGTTTGTTTGACCCCCATGCACAAATGGCATATGTGAGGAAAGGGATAGATGAGAATAGTATAGTGTGAGTAGGGCTGATTGTGGAAACATAAAAACCGTATCTTAGAGGGACCCCCACAGTTTTGGACACTTTTTTTGTTATGTTTTGGGATATGGGTGCGGGAATTTCAGGCTGCTGTCAAGGTGAAGGCCCAGGAACCCCTCATTATGTTTAGTAATAGGTGTAGTGTTGATCTTAATGTTTAAATTTGGATCACCTGCTCTGTTGCCAAACATAATATAGAAAAGGGCTTATCAGTTTGAGGAAAAAAGTTTATTGGGTGTTTATCCATGTTGATATTTTTATTAATTTGCCCTTAACAATGGTATTAAGGGGGCAAGGGTTTTTTGTGGGAGATGACATAAGGGTAAAAAAACAAAAAAGTATTGGTTTCAGGTGTTGTGATACATTGGGAAGATCATTGATGTATAAGAGGAAGAGCAGGGGACCAAGGACACTTCCTGCGGTACTCCGGTGTCTAGTGGTAGTGTCGTGGAGGATGTGTCTTTAATAGTGACATACTGATACCTATTAGTGAGGTAGGATTTGAAGTATGCTAGTGCATGACCTCTTATTCCATAGTGGTCAAGTTTGTGGAGTAGGATGCCGTGGTTTATTGTGTCGAAAGCTTTCCTTAGGTCAATAAAAAGTCCTAATGGATATTCCTTATTTTCGAGTGCTGTGTAAAGCAGGTCTATCATTTTTACTATTGCATCGTTAGTGCATTTATTTTTCCTGAAGCCAAATTGGCAGGGGTTGAGCATGCTTTGTGTCATTATAAACGAGTATAATCTCTTGTGCACAAGTTTCTTGAAGATTTTGGATAGCAACGGTAGATTTGATATAGGCCTATAGTTGTTTACGTCTGTGGGGTTACCACCTTTGTGTATTGGTGTAACCCTTGCTGTTTTGAGTAGTGTTGGGAAGTGCTAGTTTCTAATGATTTGTTAAAAAGTAATGAAATAGGATATGAAAGGACATAAGCGGCTCGTTTGTATATTAAGGGTGGAACTTGAGACAGATGCCCTGATTTATTTTTAAGTGACTTGATTATCATGGTGACTTCAGTGGGTTCAGTAGGTGCAAGATATAAGGAGGATGGGAAATTCCCATCTAGGTAATCACTTGCTCGGGCATTGGTATCTGGGATTTTACTGGCAAGATTTGATCCTATGGTTGAGAAGAAGTCATTTATCTTGTTTACTGTATCAATAGGCTGTAGTGGTGTTTCGTTTGGTTTAGTTAGGATAATATCCCTAGTTTTTTTCAGTTTGTGGGTGCCCATAATCTGTGAGAGTGTTTTCCAGGTCTTTTTTATATCTCTTCTTGTTTCAGTGAATCTGCTGGAGTAGTACAATTGTTTGGCTTTTTTTATTAGTTTGGTGAGAACTGATGAATAGTGTTTAATAAACTCCTTATGTATGAATCCCCGTCTATATTGCTTCTCATATTGATGTTTCTTGTTAATGGATTTTAGTAAGCTGTTAGTTAGCCATGGGCAGCCTAGCCGTTTATTCGTAATCTGTTTCATTTTTATAGGACAATGTTTGTTGTATAGTCTAAGTAATTTATTAAGAAAGTTGTCTGTCCAATCATCGATACCCTTGGCATTTGAGAATTCTATAGCCCAGTCAACCGTCTCTAGCTCTGAATATTTTTGGGTGGAACAGATTAATTGTATTTACATTATTTCTTATGGGAAATAAGGTTTCGAATTACGAAAGTTTCGTGTTGAGAAATAGCTCCTGGAACGGATTAATTTCGTTAGTCTAGGGACCACTGTAATTAATTTAGTTGGACTTGAGTCCTGGAAATGGGAAGTACAATGCCTGCACTTTAAAGGAGGGGTCTGGGATAGTGACAGCTGGGAGGGACTATTCTCAGCTGTCGTATCTGAGCGCCTCTGCAAAGACAGTGATTATGTATGAGTGTGGTGAAAGTGTTGAATGATGATGAAAGTATTTTCTTTTTGGGGATTTTCTTTCTTTTTGGGTCACCCTGCCTTGGTGGGAGACAGCCGACTTGTTGAAAAAACAAAAAAAACATGGGTTATTAAGTAAGAATTTTTAAATGTACAAAAAGTGAGGTAGCTAAGTGAACAATAGTGCAACTTTTAATTAAGTATGTATTAATACTTTAAACTGATTCAGTAATCTTAAGTTAACTGGGATATCTTAAACACTTTCAGACTGGTTTGATGTCTTCAGGCTTTGGAACGATTATAAGACATGGTGAAGAAACAGGAAGCTTATTAGGTTTCCGTAGAATTAAAATGGAACAAGATGGGTAATTAATTTTCAGTGGGAGTTTGAAGAAGACTGGAAGAATAGGGATAGAGTTGGATGAGCTGGTTTTGTTTGGTACAGTGGACCCCCGACTATCGGCCGGTCTGAGTATTGGCTGACTTGAGTTTCGGTCGCTTTTTTTGGCCCAATTTTTCCCCAATTATTGGCCATTTAGCCGAGTTTCGGCCCACTTACCAGACCTGTCCGCCTGCCCATGCTTGCGCGCCTCCCCGCGTAGGCATCGTGAGCCAGTCTAGCTTTGTTTACCATTGAGTGAACATTACATTTCACAATAAATTCATTGTGTTTAGTGCTTGTTTATTGATTGTGACTGTGAAATAAACCACTATGGGCCCAAAGAAACTTCATAGTAGCAGCCCTTTGGTAAAGAAAGTGACAAACACAATAGAATTGAAGAAAGAAATTGTAGCAAAGTACCAAAGTGGAGGAGGAAGAGAGAGGGGAGAGTGTCTTTTTCAGTGATTCACTGATTCTACAATTTGTACGATACTAAATCAGCATGAGTCGATAAAGGCTATAGCACCAGCCAGCAATAAAGTGTAGCATTAACAGTGTAGCAAGTAAGTTAAGCGATTAACCTTTAAACTGTCCACACGTAGATCTACGTTCACTCGCGTACTGCTCCGAATATTTTGAATTTTTTTTTTTTAAATGAAGAGCGCATTTTTATAAACAGGATAGGCTAAAAAATTTTTTAGGGCCAGTGCTTACCGAGATATAAGCCCGCCAAGTTGGTGCTGGATGCTCACCTGATGGCAACATCAAGTCCTGCCGCTTGCAGAAGAATTGTGGATATACTTTTTTTCTAGTTTTTATTTTAATTTATATAATTTTTATGTTCTGATAATTACAATTTATAATAGTTCTTGTGATTTCATAGCCAATCTTTGTTCTAACACTAATATTAGGTACTGTAATAGTACTCAAATAGTCACAATCACACCAACAGGTGAACATTTTCACCTCCCTTGGTCATTTACTATTGTCTATAAATATATACGAAGTATTTATAGGTCCCAGCAATGTTTTAGACATCCTGGAGTATATATGAAACTCCTTGAAGAATGGTGTTATGACAGTTGTCAGATAACTACTGATAAAGCAGTGACATTGATGAATGAATGTGTGCAGGGAACCCTCGCATTGTTTTCACTGTCTGTATCTGTCTATCTATGTCTTTCTATCTGTCTGTCTGTGTTTATCTGTCTATGTCTGTCTGTCTAAGTGTCTGTCTATCTATGTGTCTGTCTGTCTGTCTATCTATCTGTCTGTCTATCTGTCTAGCTCTGCTTATCTGTCTTTCTGTCTGCCTGCCTATGTGTGCGTGGAGTATAATATGAAACTCCTTGAAGAATGGTGTTATGGCAAGTGTCAGATAACACTGACAGTCCAATGACATTGATGAATGTGAGCAGGGAACCCTCGCTTTGTTTTCACTGTCTGTATCGGTCTATCTATCTGTCTGTCTATCTGTGTCCGTCTATCTATCTGTCAGTCTATCTATCTGTCAGTCTATCTATCTGTGTCTATCTATCTGTCTGTCTATCTATCTGTCTAGCTCTGCTTATCTATCTTTCTGTCTGCCTGTGTGTGTGTCTTTCCGTCTGCTTGTCTCAGTCGCAGAGTGCGGCTCGTAAACGAACAGGTATTATACACGATGCAGAAGTGACATGACAAAGCGTATTACTTGCCAGCCATGCTTATTATGTCTTATATCTACAAGCATTGTATAACACTTTGCCTGGAATTTTTGGGTTAACCTTGGTAATTTACACTACATATAATAACTGTACTTATTTGTACATGTGAGAGAGAGACAGAGAGAGAGATATTACAGATATATATAGATAGACAGAGATATAGGACAGATAGATAGAGACAGAGATATAGGACAGATAGATAGAGACAGAGATATAGGACAGATAGATAGAGGCAGAGATATAGAGACAGAGATATAAAGACAGAGATATAGAGACAGAGATATAGAGACAGAGATATAGAGACAGAGATATAGAGACAGAGATATAGAGACAGAGATATATAGAGACAGAGATATATAGAGACAGAGATATATGAGACAGAATATGGACAGAGATATATAGAGACAGAGATATATAGAGACAGAGATATATAGAGACAGAGATATATAGAGACAGAGATATATAGAGACAGAGATATATAGAGACAGAGATATATAGAGACAGAGATATATAGAGACAGAGATATATAGAGACAGAGATATATAGAGACAGAGATATATAGAGACAGAGATATATAGAGACAGAGATATATAGAGACAGAGATATATAGAGACAGAGATATATAGAGACAGAGATATATAGAGACAGAGATATATAGAGACAGAGATATATAGAGACAGAGATATATAGAGACAGAGATATATAGAGACAGAGATATATAGAGACAGAGATATATATAGAGACAGAGATATATATAGAGACAGAGATATATATAGAGACAGAGATATATATAGAGACAGAGATATATATAGAGACAGAGAGATATATAGAGACAGAGAGATATATAGAGACAGAGAGATATATAGAGACAGAGAGATATATAGAGACAGAGAGATATATAGAGACAGAGAGATATATAGAGACAGAGAGATATATAGAGACAGAGATATATAGAGACAGAGAGATATATAGAGACAGAGAGATATATAGAGACAGAGAGATATATAGAGACAGAGAGATATATAGAGACAGAGAGATATATAGAGACAGAGAGATATATAGAGACAGAGAGATATATAGAGACAGAGAGATATATAGAGACAGAGAGATATATAGAGACAGAGAGATATATAGAGACAGAGAGATATATAGAGACAGAGAGATATATAGAGACAGAGAGATATATAGAGACAGAGAGATATATAGAGACAGAGAATATATAGAGACAGAGAGATATATAGAGACAGAGAGATATATAGAGACAGAGAGATATATAGAGACAGAGAGATATATAGAGACAGAGAGATATATAGAGACAGAGAGATATATAGAGACAGAGAGATATATAGAGACAGAGAGATATATAGAGACAGAGAGATATATAGAGAAGCAGAGATATATAGAGACAGAGAGATATATAGAGACAGAGAGATATATAGAGACAGAGAGATATATAGAGACAGAGAGATATATAGAGACAGAGAGATATATAGAGACAGAGAGATATATAGAGACAGAGAGATATATAGAGACAGAGAGATATATAGAGACAGAGAGATATATAGAGACAGAGAGATATATAGAGACAGAGAGATATATAGAGACAGAGAGATATATAGAGACAGAGAATATATAGAGACAGAGAGATATATAGAGACAGAGAGATATATAGAGACAAAAGATATATAGAGACAGAGAGATATATAGAGACAGAGATATATAGAGACAGAGAGATATATAGAGACAGAGAGATATATAGAGACAGAATATATAGAGACAGAGATATATAGAGACAGAGAGATATATAGAGACAGAGAAGATATATAGAGACAGAGAGATATATAGAGACAGAGAGATATATAGAGACAGAGAGATATATAGAGACAGAGATATATAGAGAAGAGATATATAGAGACAGAGATATATAGAGACAGAGAGATATATAGAGACAGAGAGATATATAGAGACAGAGAGATATATAGAGACAGAGAGATATATAGAGACAGAGAGATATATAGAGACAGAGATATATAGAGACAGAGAGATATATAGAGACAGAGAGATATATAGAGACAGAGATATATAGAGACAGAGAGATATATAGAGACAGAGAGATATATAGAGACAGAGAGATATATAGAGACAGAGAGAGATATATAGAGACAGAGAGATATATAGAGACAGAGAGAATAAGAGACAGAGAGAAATAGAGACAGAGAGATAGAGCACAGAGACAAGACAGAGATAAATAGAGACAGAAGATATAGAGAGACAGAGATATATAGAGACAGAGACAGAATACATAGAGACAGAAGATAAGAGACAGAGAGACATAGAGACAGAGAGACATAGAGACAGAGAGACAGACAGAGAGACAGAGAGACAGAGAGACAGAGAGACAGAGAGACAGAGAGACAGAGAGACAGAGAGACAGAGAGACAGAGAGACAGAGAGACAGAGAGACATAGAGACAGAGAGACATAGAGACATAGAGACAGAGAGACATAGAGACATAGAGACAGAGATGTAGACAGCCAGAGACAGCCAAAGCCAGCCAGCCTGCACGTCCATGTCACCCCCTGGCTTAGACCAATGACCCACCTAGTCAGGTCACATCCTCTGAAGGAAGGAGTATGGCATCAGACCTAGTAGCACAAGCTAGTCAGGTCCAACTCACACCCACCCACAGCCACTCATGTATTTATCTAACCTATTTTTACTTTCCTCTTATAAGGGGAGTGTTAATGCAACATGACATCAGTGAATCCCCAGTGTTTGCCACACTATTTGCTCTAGTTGGAGCTCAATTGAACTGGTGCTCCCACAAGGTACTAAGTGGTCCAGGATTTTTTTAATACTCCTCACACTGAGGGCGCAGACCCATTCTCTCATGTCTAGGCGACTTAGGCCTATCACACTAAGTTTGAAGGAATGAAAAATAAAACGTTGATCTACGTTCGGAGCAGTACGCGTACAAACGTATATCTACGTTTGGACAATTAAAGGGTTAATCGATAGAAAAATAACGACACAAAATTTAACTCCAATGTTGTTTGAGGTAGTAATATAGGGGCACTGAGACCAACGCCACCCTCTGCCACCATCTCTTGCAAGGCAAGTGTAAATATTTCTTATTTATAAATTAAAGTGTAAATATTTCTTATTTATAAATTACGTACATTGTTTCAGTATGAATTAGTGGTAGTGGCCTGCTGCCTCCACCACCAGCAGTATATGTATGGCTTATGGTCAGTGGCCCTTATAAACCCAACAACAATAACACTACCGCCAGTTCCCTCATACATAATGACATATTTTATTCATTCTAGAGTATAAATCATGTTTCTATGTTATTAATATTTTTTATTATGTCAGATGAATTGTGATAGATAAATAAGCCGTAGAGTTTATATTAGTGTCATAATGAAGGGCTATTTTGTCCTGCCTCCAAACGAACTCTCCTGCCCCTCTCATACGCCAACAGGAGTCTTCAATAAAGGTAAAACTGATTCAAATGTTTATTTATCCATTAAAATTAGTGCTATATATTTATTTATCATTGTTTTCTGTATGTAAAACTATAGTATTTATTCTTTAAAAAAAGGAATTTTTGGTGAATATTTTTGGGTGGAAATGGATTAATTGTACAGTAGACCCTCATTTAGCACGACTTTATGTTGCGCGTTTTGGGTATTACGCGATTGAAGAATTGCGGCACATTTTTATCTAACACGACGTAAACCTTATATTACGCGATTCGCTGGAGGGGAAAAATTTTGAGCGTGCGGTCGCCTGCGGTAGGTTAAACCACTGAGTCAGTGGGGGTCCTACTGAGGGTGGCTATGATCCACAACAAGTGTTTAATGCTGACGAGACAAGTGTTTTCTGGAAGAAAATGCCAACATGAACTGACTTACTGAATGACTTGACTGACTTACTGAATGACTTGACTGACTTACTGAATGACTTGACTGACTTACGTGACTGACCTGAAGCTTGACTGACTTACTGAATGACTTGACTGACTTACTGAATGACTTGACTGACTTACTGAATGACTTGACTGACTTACTGAATGACTTGACTGACTGACTTAATGAATGACTTGACTGACTGACTTACTGAATGTCTTGACTGACTAACTGAATGTCCTGACTGACTTACTGAATGTCTTGACTGACTTCATGAATGTCTCGACTGACTTACTGAATGACTTGACTGACTTACTGAATGACTTGACTGACTGACTTAATGAATGACATGACTGACTGACTTAATGAATGACTTGACTGACTGACTTAATGAATGACTTGACTGACTGACTTACTGAATGATACTGAATGACTTAACTGACTTACAGAATGGACTGACTTACTGAATGACTTTATTAAAGTTAGAGACACTCAGTACAACCATCGACTTCAGTTCCAGAATCTCTACTATCCACCTCAGCCCAGTAGGGCCACAGCATAACTCTCCACTCTCTTCACAATCATCCACAAACATCAGCACCCACAATTTAAGGTAAATACTATTATTTCTGTTACATTTGTAGTCTTAAGCAGTAAAAACAACATAATACATCATGATAATGAACTACAATTACATATTCTCTTTTATATTTGTAAGATCTGTTGGTCGAAAAAAAACTTGTTTGGCTTTTTGGGGACTCTCAGGAACGTAACCCTATTTTTCCCATAAGTTCTTTTAATTATCTAACACGATTTTACCTAACACGATGTTTTCAGGACCGTAACTACCGTGCTAAATGAGGGTCTACTGTATATACATTACAGTGGACCCCCAGTGTTCGTCCATTTTTCGTAACAGAATGCTGTTCAAGTGCCATTACCAATCGAATTTATTCCCTTAACCCTTTGGGGGTCGGTGCCGTACTAGTACGTTTTACGAGCAGGGGTTGGTGCCGTACTAGTACGCCCAAATTCTAGCGGCCTCAATTTAAGCAGAAAACGTCTGGTAGGCATACATATGAAAGAATGGGTCTGTGTGGTCAGTGTGCGCAGTATAAAAAAATCCTGCAGTACACACTGCATAATGAGAGAAAAAACTCTGACCGTTTTTCGATTAAAACAGCGATTTTGCAGTCGATTTTCGTATGGTTTTTATTGATGTATTCTCGTTTTCTTGGTCTCATTTGATAGAATGGAAGATATATTACAGAAATAGAGATGATTTTGATTGGTATGACAATGACAAGTACCTTGAAATTGAGCTCAAAATAGCGAAAATGTTCGATTTTTGACAATGTTCAAGAGTAAACAAATCACACCATGCCTCCAATACACATCAACTGGCGAGTCTTATATTCATGCACAAGTGCTCTGATATTATTTATACCATTTTTACTATGATGCAGTTGTATACATAACAGTAAATCTTCTATTTTTTGTGAGAATAAAAATTCAAAATGAAAAGCAAAAGTAATGGAACAGGGGCCTGGAGACGTGACTGATGAACAGAGAACATGTTATTTTAGTGCCAGGAATGTCTGCCTTGTTTACTCTGGACCCTATTTTGAAATTGGCATCGTTTGAAATTTGTGTGAAATTAGAAAATTGCCATTTTCTGACCACTATTTTGGGTAGATGAAATTGGTAAATAGGCGGTTTCTTGTACTCACTCGATAGAAGAAATGGAGTTCTAGCGAAGTAGCTATAATTTTAGGAGACTGAAACATTGGAATTCGTCGAAAATATGGCTCAAAGTGGGCAAAATCGCCGATGCGTAAGTGTCATGGCTACCGCTAAATTCACGAAAGCATAATTCCGTTAGTTTTCGATCAAATTTCATAATTTTGGTGGCGTTATGATCGGAAAAAGATTCTCTACCATTTCATAAGAAAAATTAAATTTTTTTTTCCAAAAATTTTCGACCCCAGGAACACTTTCCTGAGAAGGCCTGTCGACCCCCAAAGGGTTAAGAAATAATGTAAAGTAGACTAGTCATTTTAGACCCCCAAAACTACACTTATAAAAGCATTTAAAAAAATACACTTACATAAAAGGTCGTGTTTTGAGCAGGACGAACACCGGGAGTCCACTGTATTTCTTATGGGAAATATTAGTTTGACTTTCGGCCAGTTTGAGTTGAGGCCTAGCTCCTGGAACGGATTACGGCCGATACTCGTGGGTCCACTATATAGCATAGTGTTGGTTTAGTTATGTTAGGGAGATGAGGATAACAGGACCCCAGTGAAAACAAGTCTGACATAGTGGCTTTATTGGGTTATCCTGGGTTACTGTAATTTTAATAATTCATGTTAAGCACTAAACCCATGTGGGTCATTCAGCGCAAGACGTGATATAGGCTTGATCCTTTGTCTGCTGAACATCAGACAGATGCGTTTCCTATTGGTACTGACTTATATCTCATGGGTTACTAAGTCCCTGGGTTAATTATTGCACTAAAATCTTGTATTTCTTGGGTTCATAAGAGGACCAAAGGACCCTAGAGAAAATAAGACACTCTGTCTGACTCTTGGGTCAGTAGCATTCTCGATTAGTCTTTTTTTTTCAGGATAACTTGGAAAACTAACCAGTGTGGCTTATTTCATTTAAAGTCTTCAGGTTCTCTCTCTAGGATGGAACCCAAAACATTTGACTAACACCCAGGTATGTATTTACTGATAGCAGAGCAATGACAACAGGTACGTATAAGGAGACGTGCCCATAGGTCTCTCCCCAGTCTGGATTCAAATTTTGAATCCTTTTATTTTTTATTTGAGATTCAAATGTCCTGCCACTAAGCTGTGAGGCGCCTTAACATTTGATCTTTCCATATTCATCCTAAAACTCCCTTGAAACATTCTCGGGGTAAAACGTTCTTGCCTCTTATACAGCAGTTACGGTATTCAGTTCCTATAAACCACCAGAAAACTCAATTGGTAGCATCCTCAGCTCACACACAGAGGGACCGGGGATCACTCCCTGGCACAGTGTTTCCTTGCACCTGCTGCCCCTGATCACCTAGGAGTAAAGTAGGTATCTGGGTGTTAGTCGATTATTGTAGGTTGTGTCCTGGGGGAGATTAAAAGACCCCCAGTGGAAATGAGGCTGACAGTCCCTGACGATTCACAGACAGAGTTTTCCTGGGTAGCTAAACCTCCAGGTTAAAAATTCAATCAAAAGCTTAAGATTACAAGTGTACCAAAGTATGTGGGTATTGGCTAATTTTGGTGGTATCAGTATTGGCCAAAAATGAGTATCAATATTTGTATTAGTGGGTATTGGCTAATTTTGATGGTATCTATATCTCTGCCAGTATAACTGGGTATCAACTGATTTTGATGGTATTGGTATTTGCCTAAAGCTGTGTATCAGTATTGGCAAAAATTTTGGTATCGTCCCATCCCTGCTTAAGATGCAACTGATTACATTAAAGAGTCCATCCAAGAAACTTTGTCAGAGCATAAAAAAATGAGGAGACTACTCCTGCAGCTGCTTGTTGGGCACCTATGATGGGTTACTACCCTTACCCGTAGCTTTATCGCTAGCGCACTCAGCTCACACACTGAGGTCCGGAGATTGAATCCCTGATATGGTTGGAAAACATTAGGATGTGTTTCCTTAAGACACCTGCTGTCCATGTTCACCCATAAGTATAATGGGTACCTGGGCATTAGTGGACTGGTGTGGGTCGCATCCTGGGACAAAACTGACCTAATTTGCCCAAAATGCTCTGCATAACAAGCGGCTTTCTGTATAGTAGTACAGTGGTACCCCGACTTACGATGGTCCCCAAACTCACCCTTTTATGTAAGTTTATTTTTTTAAATGCTTTTGTAAGTGTAATTTTGGGGGTCTAAAAGGACTAGTCTATTTTACATCATTCCTTATGGGGATAAATTCGTTTGGTAATGGCACTTGAACAGCATTCTGGAATGAAAAAATATCGTAAGTCGGGGTACCACTGTATATGTCATTGATGTCAGCTAGGCCGTATACCTTGAACGTGTACTTGTAGAAATAAAGATATTACGTATTATTATTATTATTATTATTATTATTATTATTATTATTATTATAATAATCAGTTTGATAGATCTTCATAAACCTCCAGTACTACACTTTCGGGAGTAAAATGGACTAAGGACCAACAGGACCAGCATCACTTAAGTGCTAAAATAGAAGAGGCTTAATGTATGTTGAGTCTGTTTCTGGCTGCTGCAGTCTTTCACTCACCTAGAAAATCAACTCATACTTTTGTGATGACTGTTTATGTATAAATATATGTTGAAGGGGAAATCTGTAACATCATGGCAAGGAGAACCAGTGTTGACTATCAGCAGTCTCAGGATTTTTTCCAGATCAGTAATAAGTCCAGTAGGATAGTCATTTATTTCTAATGCTGCATTGACTTACGAGGTTTCTGACCAGAGCTTTGGTAAGATGGGTAAGGAAGAAGGATGGGTAAGGATGGAAACATGAGAAATGGTTGGGAGGGGGAGGTGGGGGTTATAAAGGTAAGTGGCCTAACCACTTTGGCACAATTTAATAAGTGTGTGTATGTAGAGTTATTCTTGAGTTAATTTCATGAGGTAGGTATGACTCCTGCCCATCAGTTGCACACAGTTATACAGCTGTATCCCAGCATGTCACTGAGTTCGAAGAATGCATACTATTTGTAATTGCCTTTTTTTTTGCGCAAGAGGTCGGATGTGAGGCTGCTGCAACAGGTGGTAGTTGCTGGGCTTTCGATGTTGTTTGGTAGCTAGCCCGGAGCTGGTTAAGCAGTTTCTGAGGTGGTGTCCTTAAGTAGGAAGATTGTGAGTGTTACAAGGTTAGTTGGTAAAGGTAGGTCACCCATAATTGGGGAGCATTTATCTACGTTGTTGGACGTAGAATCGTTCTGGTGGTATCCACTCTTCTGGTTCCTCCTGGAGGCCACACAGGATTCTTGGTCGTGGGTAGTTGTCCTTGTGAATGAAACGTCTAACTCTTTGTTTTAGGCTCATTCTTTGAGTTCGGTGGGGAGGTGTGTTGACGACATAGTCGGTAGTGTTTATTGGTTGAGGGGGGTTTTCTCTATCAAGTACATAGAGTTCTTGCATGTCATATAGTTGTCTCTTCTTTAGTTTGTCTATTCTGACATTAATTGCAGCGATTTCCTGTTGTATATGCAGGTCTTCCATTCTGATTCTGTCTCTGAATCTGGTCCCAGTGATAAAGCGGAGGGCTTTGTTCTGGACACGTTGAAGCCGCAGCATGTTGGTTTTAGTTGTTAGTGATAAGGGTACGCAAGGGTATTCCAGCAAAGGTCTGATCATCATCATCTTGTAGAGGTGCTTCTTGATGTGGGGAGGGGCTTCTTTGAATCTGAATAGTTGGCCGAGGCAGGCTTTAGCTAGGTTCATTTTTTTAGTGATGTGAGAAGTGGAGTGAAGCAATCTGTCGATCTCGTATCCCAGGATCTTAGAACATAAGAATATAAGAAAGAAGGAACACTGCAGCAGGCCTACTGGCCCATGCGAGGCAAGTCCAAATCTCCAACGGCTTAAGCCAATGCCCCGACCCAGCCAGGTCAGGTTACATTCACTTAAGGAAGGAGCACTGCATCTGACCTAGCACAAGCTAGTCAGGACCAATTCACACCCAATCGCACCCACTCATATAATTGTCTAGCCGACCACCTGGTCAGGTCACTTCCACTTAAGGAATTAGTACAGCTACTGACCTGGTAGTACAAGCTAGTCAGGTCCAAACTCACACCCATCCACACCCACCCATGTATTTATCTAACCTATTTTTAAACCTACACAACGTCTTAGCATCTATGACGGTACTCGGGAGTTTGTTCAACTCATCCACAACTCTATTACCAAACCAGTGCTTTCCTATATCCTTCCTGAATCTGAACTTTTCCAACTTGAAACCATTGCTGCGAGTCCTGTCTTGGCTGGATATTTTCAGCACGCTATTTACATCCCCTTTATTTATTCCTGTTTTCCATTTGTACACCTCAATCATATCCCACCTAATTCTACGCCTTTCTAGAGAGTGCAGATTCAGGGCCCTCAGTCTATCCTCATAGGGAAGATTTCTGATACAAGGGATCAACTTTGTCATCCTCCTTTGTACGTTTTCCAGTGCATTTATATCCATTCTGTAATACGGTGACCAGAACTGTGCAGCATAATCTAAATGAGGCCTAACCAAAGATATATAGAGTTGAAGAACAACCTGAGGACTTCTGCTATTTATACTTCTTGATATGAAGCCAAGGATTCTGTTAGCTTTATTGCAAACACTTATGCACTGTTGTCTAAGCTTCAGATTACTACTAACCAGAACTCCTAAATCCTTCTCGCAATCACAAGTAATAAGATCTACATTATTCAGCTTATATGTGGCATGGTTATTGTCCTGCCCAACATTTAGAACTTTGCATTTGTTTACATTAAACTGCATCTGCCACTTCTCCGACCACTGCATCAGTCTATTCAAATCATCCTGGAGTGCTCTAATGTCCTCATTTGAA
>WNWK01043871.1:0-15323 GCA_009830355.1 Cherax destructor | reverse complement strand
GGGTGGTGAGTTCTAGTATGATATGGTGAAAATGTTTACGATAAACTAATAAAATTTAAATAGAGATCCCAACATATAAACATAAGGGAAAGATATGTATTAAGCTAAGAAAAAAAATTTAGATATAAACTAATAAAAAAAAATTACTAAAAAAAGGTAGCACCAATGATTTTTGGTTTTTTTTATGTATTGTAGAATGAAATAAAGTACAGAAAAATTTAAAAAATTTAGATATAAACTATTTTTTTTTTATTAATACACGGCCGATTCCCACCAGGGGGGCCCCGAAAAAAAAAATTTTTCTCATCATTCACCCATCACTGTCTTGCCAGAGGGTGTTTACACTACATTTAAAATTGCAACATTAACACTGCAGACCGACTTTCGGCCCCTCCGGCCTGACCCCTTCCATAAATGTTACTTGCTCACACTCCAACAGCACGAAACATTTATGAAGGATTCGGGGAAACCCACAGGCTGGATTAGTCCTGAGATAGGAAGCATTTCCCCCCTTGAATGAGGGTGTTAATGTTGCAGTTTTAAACTGTAGTTATGTAATAAGTAGAATGAAATAAGGAAACAGATATTCCCTTTATAAATTTTAAAACAAGATAAAAGATAGTTATAAAGAAAGACTGTTAAATTGCACAGGAAAGTTGCAATATAAAAACCTGAGTTTATAGAGAACCCGGGGGCCCGCCCTTGGGCCCGTGACCAGGCCCAGTTCCCAACCGATCAACCAGGTTTACGGGGGGTTGCAGGTAAACGAGAGCCACAGCCGGGCCCAAACCCGACTTTAGGTGCCTGTCAGTGCCTGTTGAAGACAGCCGGGGGTTTGGGGAAACCCCTGATGTATGGGGAGGCAGTTAAAAATCTTGGGCCCTGACATTATTTTTTTTTCCCTAACGTGCTATAACCCTCCCCTTTCATTGGGGATGCACGCCGCCGAGCTTTTCTTTTGTAGGGGGGATTTTTGTGTAAGTTTGGTACTAACCCCCGAGAATTTTCCATGTTTATATAATAATGTACTTCCGCCTGCGTTCTAGGGAGTACAGGTTTTTGGGAACCTTCCCTAGTTGAGGTGGTTTTTCGCAGTTAGGGGGCTGTGAAGGTTCTTCGCACATTTTCAAGGTCGGGGTTTTCACCCGCCTTGAAAGGTGCAGTTAGTGTGCAGCAATTTTCCCAAAGGGATGGGAAGGGTTGAAAAAGGGCAACAGGGGGTTTGCACCCCCGGTTTTAAGGCCCTCATTATCCACCCCTTTCATTTTCCTAGCAGATGCGATTGCTACTGTTATGGCCCTTTTGGGTTTGGGACCCCCTTGACATGATCACTCCCGGGTTTTTAAACATTATTTTTTTGCTCTATTGTGGGGTTTGGGGAAATTTGTTTTGTATCCTAGATTTTTTTTCACTTTTTTCCCTATCTGAGTAATTGAAATTTCTCATCATTGAACTTCATATTGTTTTCTGGGGCCCATTTAAAGATTTGGAGTCTTTTTTGGGGTCTTGAATTTCCCTCAACGGGGGACACTGTCATCAGATTCGGGTGTCATCTAAAGGAGGACACAGCACTGTGGCTTATATCCCTGTCTATGTCCGATATGGGATGAGGAACGGGATGGGAGCGAGTACTGTGTCTTGTGGAACAGAGCTTTTCACTGTAGCTGCCTCAGACTTTACTCTGTTGACTACTACTCTTGTGTTCTATTTGTTAGGAAATTATAGATCCATCTACCAACTTTTCCTGTTATTCCTTTATCACGCATTTGTGTGCTATTACACCATGGTCACACTTGTAAAAAAGCTTTTGCAAAGTCTGTGTATATAACATCTGCATTTTGTTTGTTTCTAGAGCATTCAGGACCTTGTCGTAGTGGTCCAGTAGTTGGGACAGACAGGAGCGGCCTCCCCCTAAACCCGTGTCCCTGGGTTGTAAGGTTTATATAAAAGTATAATAAAAAATGAGGGGCAAAGAATGGTATACAGTAGATATTAAAATAAGTAAAATGGGATATTTGCCACAGGTTATTAAAAAGTATAATTGATTAAGAAAAAGGAATGATGTTGTAGCTGTATAGGGGAAACCGGATCTTTCAAAGGTAGGTAAAAAAAATAAAAATAAAATAAGTTTGGGGGCAAAATAAAAAAAAATAGGCAATAATAATTTTAAAATAAAAAATTTGGGGAATAAAGTACTGGTCCAACAGGAGGCCTGTTCACAGCCCGGGGATGGGGGTTTACCCCTGGAATTCTCTCCAGGTAGGGCTCCAGGTAAAGCTTGAATAAAAAAGGGGGTTTTGTAGTTATCAAACACAAATTAAGACTATGAGGAGAATTAAGACTATGAGGTAGAATGGTAGTTGGATACAAAAATGAAAATTTTAATGGTAAGAGGGATTAGAATTTTGGGGAACAAAATTTTTAATTTATTTTAAAAATAATCGTGGACAGTGGGTTTACTACATATTATTCTAATTCTGTTAACCCAGCCCCACCCCCGGAAAAGCTTTTCCCCTTCGTTGCAATAAAATACCTCTTCCCAGTGGGCTGTTTCCTAACTGGATTTTACCATCCCTCCAAAAACAATTTATGAATTTTTGGGGATTTCGAATTTTTTTTTAATCGATAAAGGGGGTTTAGTTTGTTTTGGTAAGACATTTGGAACAAAAAATCAGATTTCATAGTTTTGGATGTTTTTAGTAGGTTTTTTGTTTTTTGCAAGCTGGGGATTGAAAATTTAATAGCACTGTTTTTTTTCCCCCCCCTTTGGGGAGCCCATCAGTTTGCAAACTTAGTTCATCACTACGTATGTTTAGGCTTTAAAGGGGGGCCTTGAAAAATTGAGGGGGGCCCCATGCATGTCTCTTGGGTGGAATATGTTTTTTATTAACTACAACAGCGTCACATAGCTGTTGTTGGTCATTATGGCTTGGAAGTTGTTTAACACGTGTTGTGGGCCCCCTGTGATCTTTTTTTATGAATTTTTTTTTCGTTGGGTGACTTGATCTTTTAGAGTGTTGAAGGGGCCCCCACTGGGTGGGGTGTTGCTTAGTTGTTCTAGAGTGGTTAGTTTGTCTTCCAGAGTTGTGGGTCTTCATGGGTACTGTGCGGTGGAGGTTTTGGGGCCCCGCATTTCCTGGGAAGTTTTGGGGATTGTTTGGTTCTGGACAAAAGGAGTTTAGCTATTTCTGGGTCATTAATATTCTTAACATCAAATCCATGGAAAGTTATCTTTTACCGTGGCGGCGGCCATTTTTGTTGTTGTCTGTCGAGGAGGGTGGGGGCAGGTTTTTGGGGGGGTTTAGGCCTGGCTGGCAGTACGAGTTTTCCTTGTAGAATTGCTGCCTCACCTGGGATGTTGGGGGTTTTTTGGGTGCTTACTGGATTTTTCTGTTGTTGCAAAAAAACCCCTTTGGGCCCTTGACCGTGGCTTCAGATGAATAGTAGGCGATGTGGAATGGGAGAATGTTGTGGGGTATCACTTCAAGGCAGCAGGGGGGTGGTATCACGAGTCCTATTAGTTGGGGGATTTGTGTATTTTTGGGTGATTAATGAGTTGAAATCATTCTGGGTATCCACATATGTTAGTGTTATGTGGGTCTTGATTGGCCCTAAAAGGGTGGGAACTTCAGGGGGAAAATAAAAGTAGAGGGCAAGGTTTTTCCCGCTGCCGTGGTGTTAGTGACGAACAGGGGGAAGGTTTCAACCCAAAATATTTCAACCATGGAAAAATGGTACCATGGGGAAAAGGGGCACAAGAATGTTTGCAGACTATTGCTGGACATTGGCAAGAGATGATTTCTTCAGACCACTATAAGCGCCAAGCAAAAAGGGGAAAAGTAGGTACGGATTAGAGTTTAAAATACTAGCACTTTTTTTTACGTTAGAATAAAATAAAACAAATATTACATGTCTCGTATATTTAAACTTAAAACCCAAAAAACATTTTTCAAGATCTGTCATTTTCTCTCAGGCCCTCACATTAGACCAACACTGTATTGGGATTTGGTTTCCCCTTTACTTCACTTTGATTTGTTTCTGTAACTTAGTAACTGAAATTTGTCCTCATTGAAGCTCATCCTTTTTGAAAATAATAGACTTCAAGCTGATATCAACTTGGATTTTTATCTTCAGTAAAAGGGTGAAACAGGGGATGATTTATGTCCCCCCTCTGTACTCACCAATTTTATCACCTAATTGTACTCACCTAATTGTTTGGGGGCAGACTCAGCCCTGGCCCCCTTTGCTGTCCGCTACTGGGTTTGGGGCTTCCTCCCATGAGCTTTATCATACCTTGTCTTAAACTTGTATGGTTCCTGCCTCCCCTATATCCTTCTTGACTATTCCACTTTCTGACTACTCTGTGGCTGAAGAAATGCTTCCTAACATCCCTTTTTCTCATCTGAGTCTTCAGCTTCCATTTTCCCCTTGTATCTGTGTTCCCCTCTGGAACATCCTATCACTGTCTACCTTGTCGATTCCCGCAGGGTTTTGTATGTCGCTATCATGTCTCCTCTGACCCTTCTTTTTTTCCCCGTGTTGTTTGTCCTATTTCCCCAACCTTTCTTCATAGGACAGACCCCCGAGTTGTGGAACTAACCTTGTCGCAAACCTTTCACCTTCTCTAGTTTCTTTACGTGCTTGACCAGGTGTGGGGTTCCCCACGGTGCTGCATTTCTAGTATGGGCCTGACGTACACGGTGTACATGTCTTGAACGATTCCTTGTTAAAAGGGAACGGAACGCAATCTTAGGTTTGGTCGCCCATATGGCCGCAGTTATCTGGTTGATGTGCGCCCCGGAGACGTGTTTGGCGTTATACTCACCCCAAGGTCTTTCTCCTTGCCGAGGTTTGTAGCCTTTGTCCGCCTAGCCTGTACTCTGTCAGCGGTCTTTTTGCCCTTCTCCGATCTTCATGACTTTGCATTTTGGGGGATTAATTGAGAAGCCCGTTGCTGGGGCCAGATGTCGGCTTACCCGGTCTGTTTTAAGCCCCCCTTGGTCCTCTTCCATGGGTTCTTCTATTAATTTCACATCATCTGCGAACGAGACACTTCTGAGTCTATCCGTCCCAGTCATTTTCAATCCGAAAAACCTTCCTGGGCTGACCCCGGGTACCGCTCGCAAAGGGCCACTGTGAACCTCATGCACCATGACCGTTTTTGCCTCCCCCATGAGGTATTCCATCCATTCCAGGCCCCTTTCCCGTTATACCTGCTTGTTCTTCCAACTTCTTTACTAATCTCATGTGAGGAACTTTTCGAAGGCCTTCCCAGTCCCGGAAAAAACAATCAACCCACCCTTCTACTTGCCCCCCTGTTACTTTATCAAAAAACTAGGAGGTTTGTTAAAAGGATTTGCCCTCCCGGAACCCGGGTCTGGTGTTTATTATCCTTTTAGCCGAGGTGCTCCACCATTCTTTCCTGATGATTTTCTCCAGGACTTTGCCCCTATACACGTAAGTGACACCGGTCTGTGTTAGATTAAAGGAGAATCAGATGGAGCAGTACTGGGCTTTCGCCGGCATTTTGTAGTATTTAAGTGTTTCCTATTTTCCCAGTAGCACTTACAGTGTGGTGTATCTAGAATTTGGGGATAAACAAAAAGTGCTACAAGTGAGAATTTATGGAAACACAATTTTTTCGGGGACTTAGTGTGATACAGTGTAGCACTTAGTGTGATACAGTGTAGCACTTAGTGTAAACAGTGTAACTTAGTGTGATACAGTGTAGCACTTAGTGTAAACAGTGAGCACTTAGTGTGAAAAACACTTAGTGTGATAAAATTAGTGTGATACATTAACTTAGTGTGATACAGGTAGCACTTAGTGTGATACAGTGTAGCACTTAGTGTATACAGTGTACCCTTTATGTGAAAAGGAATTATGTGATCAGTGTAATTTAGTGTGATGGGGACTTGGGAAAGTGAATTTTAGTGTATACAGTGTAGCACTTATGATATGTAGCACTTAGGGATACAGTGTAGCATAAAGGGATACAGGACCATGTGATACAGTGTAGCACTTAGTGTGATAATAGCACTTAGTGTGATAGTGTAGCACTTAGTGTATACAGTGTAGCACTTAGTGTGATCATGTAGCACTTAGTGTGATACAGTGTAGCACTTAGTGTGATATAGTGTAGCACTTAGTGTGGCAGTGTACAACACTAAATATTAGAGTGTATTACACTAAGTGCTAGAGTGTATCACACTAATTGCTACACTATATTACAATAAGTGCTACAGTGTGTCGCAATAAGTGCTACACTGTATCTTACTAAATAAGTGTTACTTGAAGAAAACCAATAAGGATGGTCATACAGGTCATACTAACAGCAGTGTCAAAGCTCCTGTAGAAACCCATTATTCACCCCACTTTTTTTCTCATTCTCAAGACTGACATAGACTGGGACATACGTATATGATTACTGTGCGTCATTCTTTGCAGACTTAGTTTGATATCTTTTATTATGCCCCCATACCCATCCTGTGGGCGGTAGTCAAAAGATTACAGAGGTACATAATGGGTCCAGGGACTGGACCTCAAGTTTGATAGCTGAGCAAGTTACAAAGGTAATGAACTCAGATGGTCACAATCATGACAAGTTACAAAGGTATTTGCAGATTACAGAGGTATATATAGGGTCCAGAGACTGGGCCCCAAAGTTTTGATAGCTGAACAAGATACAATGGTAATGAATTCACTAGTTACAAGGTAGTGAATCATGTAAGTAAATTTACTTACGTCTGTACATGGTTGCACTCATGAACAAATTATAAAGCAATGAGCAATCTATTAGTTTACACCCAGCCACAACTGTAATGAGTTATTGGTGCAAATTTTAATTGTTGGGTCACACACCACACACATACATATACACATACATATACACACACATACACACACATACATGTATATACATACACACATACACATACACACATATATACATACACACACACACACACACACGTGTCAATGCTTTATTTACAGGGAGCAAAGTCAGGGTATTTTTCCAGAATGGTCTGTAATATACCACTGTGGATAAAAAAACTTTTACATATCTTGAAAAATTTTGAGTGAGTTGTCTCTGAATTATGACTACTCAGCACATAGACGCAGGTGGACAATAACCAATGGCAAAGTTTACATCTTGTTTGGTCTACAACCGGGTAGTGATTTAACCTGCCAAAGATACTTGTAACCCAGACGGAGGCGGGGGTAGTGACATCCGAGTCTGCTTATTTTGTTGGATGCACCATAACTGTGGCTCCTCCCGCATGATAGAGGTGATAGATGGACTGACTGTGTCAAACTCCTGAGTCTTAAGTCAATAAAATTCAGTTGAATTCTTTTCGTATTATTGTTCTCAAACTGGGAACTGACAAGCCAAGATTGTAATCTATCCCCTTTGGCATAAACTTAGCAAATTTTTTTGTCATCATAAATTTAAGACCAATTGAGATAAACCAGCAAATTTCTGACCCCTACTATCCCGAATCCTACCATACCTGTGCCTGGCTTCTGACACGAGCATGCTACAAGTTATACTTGATGAGTTGGAGAGCATTTATGGATGACAGCGGAATCAGTTACAATTAGAGAGTTAACCTTAGATACATGGACGCATTTGAGTGTTGAGTACGCAGCCCTGTCTGAAGGGTAGAGGCCCAGTTATTGATGCGTGCTCCAATTTCTTTAAGAGGTTTCATCACTCTGTATTTATCAACAGCACTACCTAGCTGCAGAATCAGTGATTTGGTGGTTGTTCATCAACGTAACACTCTAGAGAGAGGTGTTTGCTTGGCTAAATTATCATCACAGTTTGTTATGATCATGTTTGGCTTCAAGGCGAAAATTTTGGTTGTGATTTTAAGAAGTAGTTTGGGAAATGGAGGGATGGTAGTTTGGAATGGGGTAATATTCCATGGAGCGAGAAGTGCCGCTGTTGCCTTACTTGCCACAGATCAAGTATCTGATTCATGTGGAGGTCGGTTCCAGTTTTTTCTGATCCATCTGGAGGGATGTTCACCAGTGCTGAGAAAGTTTGAGGGCTTTGTGCATGGGTTTGAACGCTGCCTTGATATTATTGAACTCAAATTTATATTATTTTCAGTAACAATGATCTCGATGCTTGGAATATCAAGTTCTTTTCTGCATATTTTAAAATTTTGGCAGTACGAGGGCATCCTAAAATGATCCTCATTGCTTCGTTCTGCAGTTTTTCCAGCCCTCCAAGCTTCCAGTCAGACACAAGAGCAAGTAGTGGGGCAGCATAATCAACCATGATCTAATATAAGCAAGATAATTACTTTTATTACCAAGATATGTCCATACCTGGGGGTGAAACCTGCCACAATCCTAAGTGCTCTCAACCTTCTTTGTATTGACGACAAAGTCTCGTTAGGCAACAAGTCCAAGTAGTGAGACCTCAGTTTCCAGATACTCCAAAATTGCTTTACATATTCTGGTGAAGAGACCTATCATGCAACTGATTCGGCGAACTGTGCCTCTGTCGAGGATATCATTATATCTTTGTTTTATCAGTAGAGATTATCAACCCCAGGTCCTGACACGAGGCTAGTACATGGTTGCGGATGCCAAAAAGGAGAACTAGTGGTGTGAATCATTGGCACACTGGCAAAACTGACCAGAATGATGGGCCGGGCTAGTACAGATTACAAGGCATTAATTAGAATATTGACAGAGTGGGACTGAGCACACCTCCCTGTGGGGTTCTAATTCAAAGTCTTTAGTTATAATTTCTGTTCTGGAACAACATGGAAGATCTTCTGTTGGACAGGTAGCCTTTTATCCAGTGAGAAACCATCCTCCAAAGACCACTGCAAGTTCACTAATGATTACATGTCTGTTGGCAACATCAAAGCAGATTTAAGGTCAAGGAAGCTGCAGTGTGCATGAGCTACTGTAAAAAGGGAGACAGTGGCCATGCAATGGCATCTTTCCATGCATAAACCACAAACCGGGGACAAAATAAGTTTGATTCTGAAGTATTTAGACACAACTCATCCTTCTCAAATGTTTTACACAAGCAGCTAGTAAGATATTAAGGAAATGAATTTGTTGATTGGGCTTAGAATGGGAACACATGAGGCTGTTGGTCCAAGATTTAGGGAGCCCTTAGTTACATAGCCTGTTGTATATTCGAGTAAAGGATTGCCTGGTACTCGACACAGCACCTTAGTATATTGTAGGTAATACCATCCTCACCAGGTGACGTGGAGCGTCTTTAGTTAGGTGCCGCATCAAAGTCCCAAAGTCAGCAAGTGTTAATGTTACAGTCATCTTCCTTATTGAGCATAAACAAAACAAGTCTCTCCCTTAGCATCATATTTGTCATCACTCCCCGCCCGTGTGGTACTGGGAAGATTTTCTGCAGCTTTCTGATGTAACAGCCCAGCACTGACTAGCCTATTCGCCCCATGTAAAAGATGATGCATGGACCCTGACCCGGTTCTGTTACCCTTACCCTATTTATGTCCCTCCATGCCCGGCTATGGGGTGTGAGCATTGAGACCATTCGACAGAATTTTCCGAAGTCGACTTGCCGCAGCCTCACATACGCCTCTGGCAGCAGCAAGGGCAGTCTTGAAAGAGCTTCAGCATTCCAGGGGTACGATGTTTTCTATAGGCTAGGGCCTAGTCTGAGCAGTACGTTTCAGTGTTCGGAAGTTTAAGATCATTGTAATAAGTATGGTTATTATAGGAGGTATGATTGCCATGGAAGCATAAGCAGAGTCCAGAGGCTTGAGGCGACTCTAAGTAGTTCTGAATACTGCTCAAGGTCATTGTTAAAGGTCTCAACAGAGAACACTAGAATTATACCAGTCATCACATGTGCAACAAAGTCCTCATGTTGATCAGGGGGAACATTAAAACGTTTCCGTTTGAATATTCCACCAGGAAGGATAGTATTACCTATCTAGTGAGGTTAGCCTTGGGAAATGGTCTGATGATATCTGATACAATGGTAGACTCACAGCTGGCAGAAGTAATGTTGAAGCTAAGACACAGATCAAGGATGCCTCCATTGATATGTATGGGTTCAAGGTCACCTACACTTGGTGCTATTATCACACTATTTAACAGTGACAACAGTTGGTTACCATTACGATTACCAAACTGTGAGCTTCCAATGCTTTTGTGTCTTGCATTATAATCTTCAATTATAAGAGTAGGCTCAGACTGAGCACAAGTTGGGAGCTCCAAATAATTGAACCACAGCAGGAGCATAAATTAAATATGTTGATAGAGTTCCCAATATAAATCCTAATAATTCCATGAAATGCAGTCCTCTGGTTTTCTTATGTGTGAGAAGATGGGGAAGTGATTTTTTAATATATAGAACACAAGAGTTAGTAGATTTGAGGTTATATAGTCAAATGATGGCACTTAGCTGGGATTTTCAGGGACTCTGCACCTTGTAGACACACAATATCAATGTCTGGTGGTTACTTATGATGAAGGTTATGAAGCCTTTTTTGCTATAAATATTCCAGCTAAAAATATTAAGTTTATGCGGGAGGACTGGATCCATTATAGAAGTCCTGGAATCTGGCCAGTTTCATATAATGAAAATTGTTCATATAAAGAGCAGGACTTTATCAATACGATGTTCACTATACATGAGAGGGCCTGTCAACCCTGAAAGGGTTTAAGATAAATACTGCCGGCAACACCGTCCTTTCCATTAGCCTAAAAGTTAAACAAAATTTCACTTTTTATCAGTTTTCTTTATTTTGGGGCAATCTGTCTCATTAAACCTTTATGTTTACAATTTCTGTGTGATCAAAGGGAGCCATTTTTTTCAATCTTAAACCATTAGGAAGTATAAAATTATAGTCCCGAAATTTACTAAGATTTTTGTCTTTCTTAAAGTGTTCATAATACATTAACCTCATTAGTATTAGTTGTTGCAATGTTAGTTAATAAATTCCTCATTGCTTAAACTATTAAATCAATCACTATAGATAGAAATAGTAATTTCCAACATAGATTTTAAGTGCTATTTTAATCTTAGATGTCTCTTGAAACAAAATTCTTCATTACAGATTGCTAAAGGATGTCCCCTGGGTGGCGACCACCGCAGACTGCTGGTCGGCCCACAACAGGTCCTACCTTGGGATGACGGTGCACACTGGCTCTGACCCCAAGACCCGCACGAGACAGCATGCCATCCTAGCCTTGCTCTCAGCTCAGAGGGCATCACACCTTTGATGTTCTTGCCAAGGTCATGGTGAACACCATTACAAGTTCCATCTGCAGGACAAGGTGACCAGGACTATCGCACGGACAATGGCAGCAACTTGCTCAAGGCATTGTGCAGTTTAGTACAGAATCTAAACCTGCTCATGATTCCTGGAGTCTGCTGCCGATACTGAAGTAGAGGGCATCGAGATGTGAACCTGGACTTGAATCCCAAAGCTGGGGATGTGGATGAAGTTGAGCACATCTCTTGTTGATGCCACCCTTGATGAGTCCAGGGGGACTTGGGTCTCAACCTGCCAGTGCACATGAGATGCGCCGCCCACAATCTCTGCACCCTCTGGGCCAGCTGTGGGATGTGGCCGGTGCGCCTGAGAGCACTTCATTCAAGCCGGCTCTTACTAAAGGCCAAGGTCCAGCGCACAGGCACTGTGGACCCAGAGCCGCAGCACGGTGGGCTGGCAAGACAGCACTCAGTGGGAGAGTTGAAGATGAGGTTAGTGAAACTTGTGCACTACCAGATGGAACTCTACTCTATGACTCTGTTGTTGTCCTCAACAACTGCTGGAGAAGAAGAGAGAGGAGCTGTCCACAGGGGTGATGTGGACACAGCCAGCTTGCAGACCCTCACTGATCCTGAGGTCGGCTTCCTGACTGAGTACGCCAGGTGGTGGCCATATTGTTGCCAAGGCCTTAGATAAGATCCAGGGGAGGACCAGGCTCATCTCGGGAGCCTTCTGCCAACTACAGCAGCCACCACTCACAGTTGGAGCGAGGCCTGTCGCACCGCCCTGCACTGTGTCCCCTGTAGATGCATCCGGCAGGAATTGCGAAGGGCTGGGCCTCCAAGAAGACCAGGAGTGCCAGCTGGCCGCCTTCCCACCTCAAGTTTCACTGCTGTGGCTGGAGCATATGACAACAGCCAGGTCAGCAAAGTGAGGAGCACCATGGGCACCGTTGTGGAAGCAGCCATGATGGAGACCAGTGGAGGAGAGCAGCAGCACCGCTAATGAGGATGAAGAAGATGACTCTAATGAGGACAGACTTTCTGGCAGCATCACTAGTTTCGGACAGCAGAAGCCACAGGTCACTGAAGCCAAGGCACAAAGAGTATGGTGAAGACCTGGCTGAGACCGGCTCGAAAGAGGTCACGAGTGAAGTCGCCTTTCTTGGGTGAGCAGGTCTTGATCGACCTATCTCATTAGCACAACACCACATCCCATCCAGTGCTGCGCCGCTGGAACGCCTATTCTCTATAGGCAAAGATATCTTGAGTGGCCAAAAGAGCCACCCTGTCAGATGGGAAACTTGAGAGGCTAATGTTCATGAAGGGTAACCAGTATCACATCAGAGCGATGGAGAAGACCTTGTTGAGCAGGTAATCAACTCAGCCATCATCTGATCTTGATATGATACCATGCTATGCATTTTTTACAGTAAACAGTGTATGTTGCAGGTGTATGGAATAGAGGTAGGTTACTGAAAGCAGTGAAGAGTTTTTTATGAGGATAGTGAGGCTCAGGTTAGAGTGTGTAGGAGGGAGGGGACTACTTCAGTAAAAGTGGGCCTTAGACAAGGATGATGCCATAACAATATATTTATAGATGTCAGGTGAGGAAGAATGCAGGTCTTGGGTGGAGGGAATAAAAAGATAAAGAATCAAGATAAAGTGGAGTTGCTCACAGTTGTTTTTGCTGATGACACTTTGCTTTGGGAGATTCTGAAGAGAAGTTGCAGAGGGTTATGGATGAATTTGGTAGGGTGTGTAAAAGAAGAAAATTGGAAAGTGAATATAGGGAAGAGTAAGGCATGAGATAACATTTAGGGGGTGACGAAGATTACACAGATTTGGAGTGGGAGAGAGAAGTGGAGGAGGTAAATATTCAGATATTTGGAGTGGACATGCCTGATGGGTCTATGAAGATTACAGAATCATAGAACTGATGAGGAAAAGGGAGTGGAGCACCGAGTCTGAGGAGAAAGAACTTGTCCATGAAGTAAAGAGGAATGTATGAGAGTATAGTTATACCAACACTCTTATATGGGTGTGAAGCATGGGTGATGAATGTTGCAATGAGGAGAAGGCTGGAGGCAGTGGAGATGTCATGTCTGGAGGTCAATGTGTGGTGAATATAATGTGCAGAGAATCTGGAGTTTGGAAATTAGAGGAGGCGGATTACCAAAACTATTATCCAGAGAGCTGAGGAGGGGTTGTTGAGGTGGTTCGACATGTAGAGAGAATGGAACAAGACAGAATGACTCGAGTGTATAAATCTGTAGGAGGGAAGGCGGGCAGGGTAGGCCTAGGGAAAGGCTGGAGGGAGGGGTAAAGGAGGTTTGGGAAAAGCAGGGCTGGACTCTGCAAGCATTTGTGGAGCTTATTTGATAGAAGAATGGAGACAAATGGATTTTAATACTTGACGTGTTGTTGGAGGTGAGCAAAGTAACATTTATGAAGGAATCGGGAAACCGGGCAGGCCGGACTTGAGTCCTGGAGATGAGAAGCAGTGGTCTAAAATTCTGAAGGAGGGATGGCTGAAGGCAGTTTATAAACTGTAGTAAAGCACCCTCTGGGTGTTATTAAGTGATGATGAACATTTGTTTTCTTTTCGGCCACCTTCCTGGTGGAATCGCCAATGTGTTAACAAAAGTAAAGTGTATGTTGATTTAAACTGATGTTTGATTTCATTTGTTCATTTAACTATTTGTGTGCACCGTATGACTGTATTGTTGCAGCAATAAGTTGGCCTCAAGGTTCAACTTTAACCCTTGATCACTGGCCTTATATATATGTCTTATTTAGCCACGCTTCGGACTACACGCATAAATTCCTCGCGGCCTCTAAATCAAGCAGGAGAAAGCTGGTGGGCCCATGTGAGAGAATGGGTCTGTGTGGTCAGTGCGCAGTATAAAATAAATCGTGCAGCCAGTGGCATTGTGGGAACACCATTTCAGTAGCCCTTGTTCAGCATGCCTAGCGGTAAGAATTATCTGACTCCTTGGCGATCTGGGACATTTCTCTTCCTCAGTGATAGCTCTTAACACAGATGAAAGTGTCTCTGAAGATAAATTTCCATGGTTTTGAGGAGTTTGTGACCGAAAGCAATGCCCAGGATACCAGAAGGAAGAAAGTAAGGAAGAGATGAGAGGAAGGAATGAAGGAAAGAAGAGATGAGAGGAAGGAAGTAAAGAAGAGATGAGAGAGGAAGGAAGGAAGGAAGAAAGAAAGAGAAAAAGGAAGGAAGGAAGAGATGAGAGGAAGGAAGGAACAAAAAGAAGTAAGAAATAAAGGAAGGAATGAAGGAAGAAAGGAAGGAAGGAAGAGATGAGAGGAAGGAACAAAAGAAGTAAGAAATAAAGGAAGGAATGAAGGAAGAAAGGAAGGCAGTGAAGGAAGGAAATATGTGAAGAGGCAATAGAATGGAAGAAGAAAGGAAGCTAGGAAGGTAGGTATGAAGGAAAGGAAGGAGGTTGTGGGGAAGAAGACATGGGTCCCCTTGTGTTGACAGGTTGACAGGCAGTGTAAAGGAGTAATAGTAGTAACAGGCATTTTTGATTGTGCTGTTTTACCCCGACTCAGTAAATTTAGATGTCCACACACACACACACACTATATAGCTTGGAGCTTTGAAGTGCTAATTGCAGTTGATGGAAAGTGTCCAGTCATTATATATGTGTATGTATATATATTATAGAACAATAGTAATAAAACAATTTTTTTTATTGTTGGTTGGTGTAAACAAGTTTTGTAAAACAATATAATGATACTAATGTTTGTGCGATTATTGTGTTGCATACAACGAGTGTATATATATACATTGCACCTTACTTGGTCTCACAGGCCACATAAGTTACATAAAAAAAATAAAATAGTGAAAAAACAAGAAACCTACTTAAAGGGAAGTACAGGTCCTCGGTTGCACTCAAACCCAACATTTATGGGTGTATTAAGTGTTGCTGTGGTGCATTTTTAAATTGAAGACTAACCTACGACATTATTTCTTAAGGAAGTAAATTGCTCAGTAATGGCACTTGAGCAGCATTCTGAACAATTTTCTGCAAAACCGGGAGGGACCACTGCAAATCAAAGCTACTCA
>WNWK01043870.1:0-15323 GCA_009830355.1 Cherax destructor | reverse complement strand
AGGCTCAGGTTAGAGTGTGTAGGAGGGAAAGGGGGACTTTTTCCCCCAGTAAAAGTGGGCCTTAGCGGATGGGGATGTCACCGTGGTTGTTCAATATATTTATAGATGGGGTTGAAGAGAAGTGAATGGGGGTTTTGGGCAAGAGGTGTTGGGCAAAAAGATAAAGAAGCAAATAAAAAGTGGGATTTTCACAGTTGTTTTTGCTGATGACACTGTGTTTTTGGGAGATTCTGAAGAGAAGCTGCAGAGGTTGGTGGATGAATTTGGTAGGGTTTTAAAAGAAGAAAATTGAAAGTGAATATAGGAAAGAGTAAGGTGATGAGGATAAAAAAGAATAGGTGACAAAAGTTTGGGATATCAGATTGGGGGGAGAGAGAGGAGGAGGTGAATGTATTCAGATATTTGGGAGTGGACATGTGGGCGGATGGGTCTAGAAGGATGAGGTGAATCATAGAATTGATGGGGGGAAAAGGGTGAGTGGAGCACTGGAGTCTGGGGAACAAAGAACCTTGTCCATGGAAGTAAAGGGGGGAATGTATGAGAGAAGTTATACCAATTTATATGGGTGTGAAGCATGGGTGATGAATGTTGCAACGAGGAGAAGGTGGAGGCAGTGGAGATGTCATGTCTGAGGTCAATGTGGGTGTGAATATAATGCAGAGAATTGAGTTTGGAAATTGGGAGGAGGTGCGGGATTCCCAAAAACGATTGTCCAGAGAGCTGAGGGGGGGTTGTTGAGGTGGTTTGGACATGTAGAGAGAATGGAACGAGACAGAGTGACTTCAGAGTGTATAAATCTGTAGTGGGGGGAAGGGGGGGTAGGGGGGGGGCCTGGGGAAAGGGTTTGGGAGGGGGGGGGAAAAAGGGGTTTTGTGTGCGGGGGGGCTTGGACTTCCAGCAAGCAGGTGAGCGTATTTGATAGGAGGAAGGAGGCATATGGTTTTTAATACTTGACTGCTGTTTGGGGGTGAGCAAAGTAACATTTATGAAGGGGTTCAGGGAAAAGGCAGGCCGGATTGAGTTCTGGAGATGGGGAAAACAGTGCCGGGACCTGGGAAAGGGGGGGGTGTTAATGTTGCAGTTTTATAACTGTAGTGTAAAGCACCCCTTTTGGAAGACAGTGATGGAGTGAATGGTGATGAAAGTTTTTCTTTTTTGGGCCACCCTGCCTTGGTGGGAATCGGCCCATTTTTAATAAAAAAAAAAAAATATATTTTTATGAAATGGCATAAATTAATGATGAAAAAAAAATGAAACAAAATTTCAACATGCAGATATGTTTTTTCCAAAAAAAATTACAAAAGGGTTCATAGACATTGTAAAAAAAAAGAGGGTTAGATCCTTGTCACTGTATTTTGAGAGGTTTAAAAAGTCAGGGGAACCATGCAAGGAATTAGCAGCCACACCCCGGGATTATCAGCTTCTTACGCTTTAAAACAAAATTTTTTAATTATAGACGCTAAAATTGAATGTACTGTATATACAATTGAAATACTGCCAATCCAGTGTCACTATAAATATAAACCAATTATGCAGTGTATTTACACCTGTATCACACTACTTAATTCCCTCTATTTATCTTACATTTATGGTAAAAAATATTTTTCAACTATTTCAGCCTCTGAATTTTTACCTGTTCAAAAATATAGAAAGAGCTTGTACTCATTGTTAAGGAAACCCTTTGAAGATATCTGATACCTGGATATATTTTTTTTGTCAATTTATTGTATCCTCAGAAAATACTCTTAAAATAAATATGCCAATTCAATAAATTATTTTAGATTTAGTGTTAAAATAACCTAACATATAAATGTTAAACGCATGTAAAAAATATACTGTATATATATTTGTTTATATAATACCTGTATATGAATACTTGTTCTAAAGTTTTTATATTCACAAAATATAAGGAAAGTATCAGACACCAGAATAAGACTACGAGTGTCATTAACCAACGAATGCCTCGGATAAAAAATGAGTTAATATTCAACCAGTGAATCCTTAGTAATAAGGCAGTGATACTCCATCACGCACACACCTTACTTGGTAATAATGCCAACGGTAAGACTAATATCGTTTTTTTCTGTGGCATGGCCACAGAAATAATCCTTTTTTTTTATATATTGGGAAATGTGTGACCTTAACAGACTTGCAACTACACTTTCCATACACATCCTTGTACATGACACAAACAACCCCAGTGGAGAAAATATAGCTGAAGAGTACAGTAAATTTTGGACTACAACTGAGAACTCATCAGGGGACTGCCTATGAGTGCCTTAGCTTTAGACAGAAATCTATAGTAATATTCTTATTTTCTTCATTTGGGTTCATTTGTACCACTGACCTGTGCTTATTACACCTTTTATATTTCTGTATGTATTAACCAAACAAACCTAAGAATACGTAATGCCAAATTTTCCAAATGTTTTGTAAAAGCAGAAATGTCATAAAGTAATGCAAAAAAATTACTTAAATGTAAGGATCTCCCTTTTCACGTGAACAAAAGGTGTGGAAAGCAAAAAAAAAAAACTTAGAATACAATCAAGTTGAGCAGAAAATCAATAGATTTGACTATCATTACTATTGACTTTTCACACACTCTGGGAAACACATGAGACTGACGCCACTGCAGCTACCTCACACCCACCCTGCAGAAAATTTTATATTCATATATTTTATGCACAAGCCACTGAATGAATTAAATCAGCCTTCAATGATAGCTTTTTAATCATCTTTTTATACAAATACATACAGGTATATGTACATGTACTGAATATACGCATATTTTTTTTTATATTTAGTAGGAGTACTAAACTTGTGGGGGATATGTGAAGTCTCGGGAGGCAATCAGGTTTGATCCAAGGAATGGGAGGACAGGTTAAATTCTTGGATCAAGAGCCATTACTGGCACCGAGAAACCTTGCAGGACATAAGTTGTTATTGCTAAATATGAGATTACCTGTCTGAAAGTCCTTTAGGGGGAAAGGGGCCATGATGCCTGGAAGTTCTTGATCCAAGTAACTGGAGAGCTCCCTCCCTTTGGATCAAATCCAATTACTTCCCTTCCCAATGCACTGTATAACCCCCGTGGGTCTAGTGCTTCCTCACAAACACAATAATTGAAAAAGCAAACACTGTACCACAATTTAAATAAAGCTCCTTATAGTGTCATTCGTGAAATGTGAATGAAAAACTTTATTCATTCCTGAAGAGTGAGTGGAGAGGCCTTCACAGCACATGTTATTCAATTCTGAATGAAATTTTCCAATTGCATTTACAAAAAATCACACTATATATAGGAGCATTACAAGAGAGCGGACTGTAATAACGTTCGTAAATGCTTGTGTATTAGATTAACACCAAAATTACTTCACAAGGCTGAGAGAAGAAATTTACAGTTTTTTAGGCTTGATACCCATAGAGCCCAGAAGTGAAGAAGCTGGCCCTGGCATGCCATTTTGTGCAGTGTAGTTTTGACCAAGTCTTGTACAGCTCTCATGTCTCCCTTTCACTGGTGAAAATCCTCCACATCATCGACCATCATCACCGTCGCTTTCATTGTGGTTGGAAGCTATTGTGTCTGCGAGGTTGGTGGCTGCTAGTTCTCTCTCCATCTCCCTCATGTATTCCTTCATGTGAGTGTCGACGCCTGATGATGATGCCGACACAGTTGATGCGGCAGATTTCTGTGATGTGTTGGATGACTTGCGGCTCAGACTCACATCACCTGTTCTTCTCCCATAACTACTCATGCCCGATGATTCATCTTCGGGAATGATTCCAGTAATCATCCTCAGGGACACCTAGTTCTGAGGAAAAAATTATTTAATCAGTATTGAACAAAGAGGTCCACCTCCAGCGCAAAATATGGGTTACCTTAAGCCAGGATTTTAACCTGGGGAACCTTAATTAAGCCAGGGTTTCAATTTTGGGGTACCTTAAGCCAGGGCTTTAATCCGGGGCATGTTAATTAAGCCAGGGTTTTAATCTGGGAGAGGAGAGTGGCTTAAGCCCAGAGTTCAATCTAGGGAAATGTTGCTTAAAAAAATCAAGTGTAGATCAGGGACTTGGGAAATTTTTAAGTTAGTGCCTTCCTGTATTGTGAAATGTTTTGAAGTACAGTAGGTCCCCTGTATCCATGGGGGATATGTTCCAAGACCTACCCTGGACACCCAAAACTGTGGATAGTAGTTAACCTTATAAGTAAATTTTCATTTACAGACATACCTATGATGAAGTTTAATTGATAAATTATGCACAAAGTCGAGAATTTAGAAATTTTTCACTGATGGGAAGCATTTCATGACTTCTCTTAGGCTTTGGAAGAAAAGACACCATCACTACTTTTGCACTTTGGTGTCATTATTAAGCAAAATCAAGGGTTATTTTCAGGCCAGGGGAAACAGAGAATAACTGAAACCGCAGAAACCAGACCCATGGATACGGCGGTCCTACTGTATATAAGTTTTGTACTCACCTATATGTGGTTGCAGGGTCGAGTCATAGCTCCTGGCCCCACTAAAACTTGAGAAAAGTGTGCGAGTGAAAGGTCTAGGTTAACCAGCTTATAATACCTGGGGTTACTACACAATAAAAATACAAAGAAGAAATAGTGCTGCGGCAAGAGGCAGTGGGAATGTTTTTGAGGGTAATGTGTGTTGTGAATATTATGAAGAGAATGTGGAGTTTGGAGATTAGTAGATGTGGATTTGGCAAAAGTATTATTCAGAGGGCTGAGATGGGACTGTTGTGGATATTTAGAAAGGAGGAAAATAGGGTGACTAGGAGGGCATATGAATCTGGGGTAAAGAGTAGCAGGGACAAGGGTCACCCCATGAAAGGTTGGAGGGAGGAGGTAAAGGAGCTTGAGTGCTAGGGCCTTGAACATCCAGCAGGCTTGTGTGAGTGTTAGATAACAGTGATGGCAGGTAATTTTTGTATGACTTGACATACTGTTAGAGTGCAAGCAAGGTAACATTTGTGAAGGGATTAAGGGAAACTGGTTAGCCAGATTTGAGTCCTGGGGATAGGAAGTACAATGCCTGTACTCTGGGAAAGGGGGTGAGGATGCTACAGTTTAAAGGGTCATCTGAGTTGTGATATCAACACACTTACAGCAAGACAATGATAGAGCGAGTGACCATTAATATGTTCCCTCTTAGGTCACCCTATTTTGGTGGGAGACAGCTAGTGTTAAAAATTAATGCAGATCTAAGCAAAAAAAAAAAAAAAAATGAAGCAGATCTAAATAAACATAAAATTAAAAAAGTTAACAAAGTTGATTTTCGAATGCTAAATCAATATCCATCAGAAAAAAAGAAAAAGGGGGGGTTATCAACTATCATCAATTTAGAAAAGAGTTTAAGCTATCCTACTCCTCCTTCCTTGGATCAAACCTGATTATCTTCCCTTTCAGGTGCTATGTGGGAAATTTTTTTTTTAATTTTCCTATAATTGTTAATACAGTGGTACTTTGACTTACGAGGCCCCCAAATTATGAGTTTTCAGAGTTACAAGCCATCGCTTGGTCGATTTTTTTTCTTTGAGTTGCGAGCCAAAATCCGAGTTACGAGTGAGCTTTAGATATCGACACTCACCGGGGGAGAGAAATATCAAAACCCCGATAATAACCAATGTGTAACATCATTTCAATTTTGATACCACTGGTAGTTTCATCCTGCCAGAATGTTCTATAACGTATGCCCTAAGTAAAGAGAAAATTTTGGAACATGTGTAATACATGTTCGGCAGGCTGGCTGGTTGGGACGGCTGGCGGCTGGCTGGCTGATTTGCTTTGGCTGTCTCTATCTCCTTCTGTCTGTCAGGCAGACAGAAAGACAGATAAGCAGAGACAGAGATAAACAGAGCTAGACAGACAAATGGACAGATAGACAGAAACAAACAGATAGACATGTTTATTTGTAACAATGAAAAATAAATCCAAGGCAGTGCACGTATCATCAAATGTCACTCCACGAGTGACACTCCACTGGCAGTTTAGTGAGACAGATAGAGACAGGCCCTCTGGAAGAAAATGCCAAAGAGGACCTACATTACTCAAGGGGAAAAAGGGACTGCCAGGACAAAGCCTATGAAAGACACGCTAACCCCATGTTGTGTAGTAATGCTAGTGGGGATTTTTAAGGAACCCTTTTTACTGGTGTATTACCTGAAAATCCCAGTGTGTTCAAGAAACACAATGTCAACAGGAATAATATGTGTGTTTTTGGAAGGCTACCATGGGGGTCACGAAGGAATTTTTTATGGAATGGCTCACTGGAGGTTTGGCCCCAGTGTAAAAAAATACCACAGGAAAAAAAATTTGGGGACCTGCCTCCTGCTACTGGAAATGCCCTGCTCATCCTCACAATTTGGGAAGACTATTTGTCGAGAACTTCAGTTTACCATGAAGTTTTTTGCCTCCTAACACCACTCCTCTCATCCAGCACATGGACAAGCAGGTCATTTCTAACTTCAAGAAACTGTACAAAAAACAGTGTTTCAAAAGTGTTTTGAAGTGACCTCAGGCATGAGTTGACCCTAAGAAAGTTCGGGAAAGTACTTATATCCTGTAGACAGCCTGTACTGTCTGCATAGACAGCCTCTGCTGTCTGCCAGCTGAGTTCATGTTTCACGCCATGCTAGTGCTGCCACCATAGGCCTAAAACTCACTTCAGTCAGCCCCACCATGTTTTTTTCCCACTTCTGTCCAGGCACGCTCAGTCAACAGGCCTTACCTCTCCGTCTCTCTCTCCTCAGGCAGGGCCCCCTCGGGGCCTGGTCACAAACACACAGCCTGTGTACCCATACTGCAAATAAAGTAAGAAGCCTCCAAGCCTTATCATTCATTCCCGCTACCAAGGAGACGCAAATAAGTATTCGATATAATCCTCCATTGCATAGGCCTTATAGGTAAGGCTTGGGAGGGAGTGACTTCCAGGACTTTGAACTCTGCTTGGAGACAATGGCGGATTGTGTCAACAGAGGGATTTTGAAGGGTTTGAGGCTGACCCTGACCCTGACGACCCTGTGCCTGTTGTGGACTCTATTGTGGCATTGGGCAAGTCCCTGGGTTGGGAGAGGTGGCAAGGATCTGAAACAGCATCAGACCACAGTAGAGGAAATTGCATCACAGGAGGAGGAAGAGGACAGGGGGGAGGTAACTTCTTCAGAGATTAAGGAAATTTGTTCTATGGACTAAGGTGCAGACATTTGTTGAAAAACACCACCCTGAGCAAGCTAAAACAAGCCATATCTGCAACAAGTTCAGTGACAAAACGTTGTCCCACTTAGGAAAAAAAGAGACGCCAGAAACAGACCTCTGGACAGTTATTTTCTAGACGGGGGTCTAGTGACCCCGTGGTCCTGGTGGCATTAAAAGACAAAGAAGGAGGTAACCCCAAAAAGGGGACTTGTTACCTGAAGTCCTTAGGGGGGGATTCCCTTCCAAACACTAAGCTCTTCCCCTGTCCTCCTCCCTATCTTCCAGATGGCAGCAAGACACTTCAATGTAAGTAAATGTTATTTATTATTTATTATTATTTCTTGTTATTATGTGTTATTAAGGTTGTTATTATGTTTTTTGTTTTGAAAAACTATAGTTATTTTTTAAAAAAATTATTTTTTGGTGAATTTTTTTGGGTGTCGGGAACGGATTAATTGTTTTTCATTATTTCTTATGGGAAATAAGGGTCGATTTTTTGGCCATTTCGAGTTGGAATAGCTCCAAGGGATTATGACCAACCCCGGGGTCCACTGAATTTTTCTTTTTTAAAAAACCAAAAAAAAATTGGGGTGGTTTTTATGGGGCTGAACGTATTAATGGCATTTCAATTAATTTAAAATGGGAAAATTGATTTGAAAACAGGGTACCGATTTTCGCCAAATTGCCCAGAAGGTTGTTCGAGCCGTTCCCAAAACAAATTTTTTTCCCCATAAGGAATAATGTAAATTAGATTAGTCCATTTCAGCCCCCCAAAAATACATTTTAAAAAGCACACAATAATACACTTACATAATTGTTCAAGTTGGGAGCTGCATGAATTTCCGGGAAACCATTGTAGAAAATTGAGTTACAAGCGGGTCACGGAATAAATTTAAACTTGAAGTGGTCCACTGTATAAAATGTAAAGTTAGTGGTATTAAATATGGCGATTAATGTATAAAAACACCAAACACGGAGGGAGGAGGAGTTTCCAACTGATTGGGGGGGGGAGGGGGTTGGGACAAGGGAGTATTGCTCAGAACGGGGGTGGGGGAGAGAGAGAGGGGGTATCTGTGGTCGCCTCGGCTCTTTCTTTCTTTTTTTTCCCCAAGGAGGGGCCTAAAAAAAACGAATCTGTGAAAAGGTTGGTGGTGATAAAATGTCAACGATTAAGTGTCGTCACAGCTCACCCAGGGAAGTACGCCATTGTTACCTAGCAACTAGATTCTGACTGGCCAGTTTAGATTCTATTTGTTAGGTAAGCGTTAGGGTGTGTTTCACCTGTGACAAAGACGGTATATTAATATCAAAATTTCTCCTTTTAATAATTACAAAAAATTTTTTCACAATATACAGGTAAAGTTAATTAAGAAATTCTTACTTTATCTGTGTATTAGTATTACCTGGAGGTTACCTGGAGAGAGTTCTGGGGGGCAACACCAGGCCTCATGGATCAGAGCCCATTAATCCTTACTGAGATCGGTTCTTTTGAATTTTATACAGTACAGTGGACCCCCGGTTAACGAAAAACTTCATCCCAGAAGCCTGCCAGTGCCATTTCCGAACGAATTTACGTCCCTAAGAAATAATGTCACGTAGGTTAGTCTATTTCAGACCCCCAAAAATAATCTTCCACATGCACTTAAAATATTATACTTACATAATTGACATTTCCGGGGTATTCGTTTAACCGAGGGTCCACTGTAGCTTTTTTTGTTGTTGTTAATGTTAATTATTAATTTAATGTTAGGCCTAGCTTTTTGTGAGTGGTGAAGGAGGGCATCAAGGAGTGACAGTTTTTGACTAAGTCCCACTTATCACCCAAATACTTGATGTAATAATTTAGGTAATACCCTGTAAATCTGATGCAGGTAATTTCTACACCATACAAATCTTCAAGTTACAATATTCTTGTAAATCCACAGAATAATAATCTAGAAAAAGTGTCTAGTAAAAAGTAGAATACTTGTTTTAGACAAAATAAAACCTAAATTTGAAACACCTTAAC
This sequence comes from Cherax destructor, assembly GCA_009830355.1. Lineage (NCBI taxonomy): Eukaryota > Metazoa > Arthropoda > Malacostraca > Decapoda > Parastacidae > Cherax > Cherax destructor. The sequence continues at coordinate 6,108 of WNWK01043870.1, read as the reverse complement.
TTAATGGATTTTTTATCAACAGACAAAATCCATTGTCTAACATTGCTCCAGTTAGATGGGTAAACAGACTTCAAATTTAATGGATAAAGACCATAGTTTCCATTTCCCATTTTTAGTCTCAGGTGTGAATAAATTAATTTAAGATTTAATTGACTAAGTGCATAATTTTCAGAAATGTTACTTAATGTTACGAACATGGACAAACATTCATCCTGGGATTTAACAGTTGACATTACTGTACACCCTCTTTCCTTATTGCCTTTAAATCAATATTTCAATAACAAACAATAATTTATAGTGGCTCTTCTTATTATATTTTTATTAGCATGAGCAAGGTAACATTTATGAAGGGATTCAAGGTAACGGGTTAGCTGAACTTGAGTCCTGGAGGTGTGGTAATTCCTCCAAAGTAGGGTGAGGATGTTGCAGTTTTGGGGGTTCATCTGAATATGATTTTTCAGGCACTGCTGGAAAAGCATTGATTGAATGAATGATGGAAAATGTGTTTCCCTTTTTTTTTTTTTGGGGGAAAGGGGGAGAGTCATCCTACCAAGGAGAGACAACCGGTGTGTTACCCCCTTCCATTATCCCCACCTTCATTAACCCCACATTCATTAACCCCACCTCCACTAACCCTTACCTTTTCATGTCCATAACCCTTCAATCACTTAAATTTTTAGCACATTCCTAATTTTGCACATCCCTCTGTATGATATTTACGGGTTTTTGTTTAAACTGTGTTATGAAAGGGGGTCACACAGCACCGGGGAAATTTGGGAGGTAGTCAGGTTTGTTTTAAAGGGGAAAGAGAACCATTTCCTTGAATAAAAAGAGCCCTTCACCAGCATCAAGGCATGACCATTAAAGGGATAAAAGTTACAAACATCCACACTAAGGAATGAGGTACATGACAATAATTGTCTTACAAATGCCCAATATGTACAGGTGCTCCTCGACTAATGATGTTGTTATGCCAACAAACCCGTTATAAGAAAAAAAATATCCTAAGTCGAATATGAATATACGCTAAATTAATAAGTAAATAAATAACTATTTCCCAAGGTAGTAGGTTGGCAGAAAACAACCACCCGGGGAGGTATTACCATCCTCCCAAAGTGGGGTGTGAAACAAAAACCCCTGAAATTTGTTTACATGATGGTGGGAATTCTGGTGTTTTTTCTGTCTCATAAACATGCAAATCTTGCTACTTCTCCCACACTTAGGTAAACCTACACATGCATGTACAAGCATATATATACATACCCCTCTGGTTTTCTTATTTTTTTCTTACTAGTTCGTTTATTTCCCCTCTTTTTCCATGGGGAAGTGGAAGGAATTCTTCCCCCTAAGCCATACGTGTCGAAAGGGGACTAAAATGCCGGGGAGAAAGGGGCCCGGAAACCCCCTTCTCCTGTATGCATTACTAAAGTTAAGAAGAGAAACTTTTTTTTTTCCTTTTTTTGGGCCACCCTCCCCCTTGGTGAATACGGCTGGGTTTGGTAAAAGAAGAAGAAGAAACATGCAAGATTTCAGGTACATCTTGCTACTTCTACTTACACTTAGGTCACACTGCACATACATGTACAAGTACATGTATGTATATATATACACACCCATCTGATTTTTTTCTATTCTCTTAATAGTTCTTGTTCTTTATTTCCTCTTATCTCCATGGGAAAGGGGAAACGGGAATTTTTCCCTCCATAAGCTGTTGGGGGAGAGGCAATTTAAAAATGCTAAAAAAAGGGGGCTGGTTTACCGGGAGAGGGTTTCGGGGGTCAATCCCCCCGTGGCTGGGCGGGGAGACCGGGCCTCATGGTGGATCGGGGTCTGATCAACCAGGCTGTTACTGCTGGCCGCCCCGCAAAATGACGTCGAACCACAGCCCCGGGGTTTGGGCAGGTACTAACTTTAGGTGCCTGTCCAGTGCCTTCTTGAAAACAGCCAGGGGGCTATGGTCTTAGGAACGGAACTCCGTCGTTAGTGAGGAGAGGCTGTAGTTGAAATTTCTCCTCGTTTAACTTCATATTGTTTTGAGTGGTCCATTTGAAGATTTGGTTGATGTCCGCTTGGAGTCTTTGTGTCTTCGATGGACGTCACTGCCATGGCAATCCGGGTGTCATCCGTAAAGGAAGACATGGAGCTATGGCTTACATCTCTGTCTATGTCAGAAATGAAGATGAGGAATTGAAGGGGAGTGAGTATGTCCCTTTGTGGAACAGAGCTTTTCACTGTAGCTGCCTAGGACTTTATTGTTTACTATTACTCTTTGTGTTATATTTGTCAGTAAGTTATAGATCCATCTACCAACTTTTCCTGTTATTCGTTTATCACGCATTTTGTACGCTATTACACCATGGTCACATTTATCAAAAGCTTTTGCAAAGTCTGTGTATACTACATCTGTATTTTGTTTATCCTCTACAGCATCCAGGACCTTGTCATAGTGGTCCAGTAGCTGGGACAGGCAGGAGCGACCTGCTCTAAACCCGTGTTGCCCTGGGTTGTGTAATTCATGGGTATCTAGGTGGTTGGCGATCTTGCTTCTTAGAACCCTCTCAAAGATTTTTATGATAGGGGATGTTAGTGCTATCAGTCTGTAGTTCTTAGCAATTGCTTTATTGCCACATTTGTAGAGTGGGGCTATGTCTGTTGTTTTTAGTGTGTAGGGATGACCCTGTGTCCATGCTACCTCTTCATAGAATGCTGAAGGCACGCGACGGGGGCTTCTTGGCAGTCTTGATGAACATGGAGTTCCATGAGTCTGGGCCTGAGGCAGAGTGCATGGGCATGTCATTTATTGCCTTTACAAAGTCTTGTGGAGTTAGGATAATATCCAAGATTTTTGAGATGACCAAATTTTGTGTTTCATTCATAAAGAATTCATTTGGATTGTCGACCCTTAGTCTGGGCAGTGGCTCGCTGAACACTGAGTCGTATTGGGACTTTAATATCTCACTCATTTCTTGGCTTCCATCTGTGTATGTCCCATCCCGCTTAAGCAGAGGCCCAATACTGGATGTTGTTTTTTCCTTAGATTTGGCATAAGAGAAGAAGTATTTTTTTTTTTTTTTTTTTTTTTTTAGTTCTTCCTGTGATTCTTGTCTCCTGTAAGATTCCTTCAGCTTAAGTTCGATATTTGTAATTTCATTGACCAGTGCCTCCCTTCGTATTTCAGATATTTTGGGCCCCCTTTTCTGCAGCTCTGTGGCTCTTCCCCCGTCTGTATAGGGAGCGTCTCTTTCTTTCTAGTTTACATTTTCTCTTTTTTTTTCTTAATGGAATGTGTCTTGAGCAGATCTCAAGAACCACACAGTTTATTTTTTCAGGTAAATGTTCGGATCCGTGTTGTTTAGGATATCTTCCCAGCTTGTTTCAAAAGGACATGGTTGACTTGATCCCATTGCATGTTTTTGTTATTGAAATTGAATTTTGTGAAGAGACCTTCATGACTGATCACATTTTGCTGGTCAGGAGCCCTGTGCATACATGTCTGTACCTCTATTATGTTGTGATCTGAGGTATTGTCTTTGATACGGTTATACAGTGGAACCTCTACTTACGAGTGCCCCAACGTGCGAAATTTTTCGAGATACAGCAGTCATTCGGTCGATTTTTTTCTTCGAGATGCGAAAATGAAATTTCGAGATGCGAGCAGGCCTCAAGGGAAGTTCCTGATGTGGGTGAGGGGCTCTTGCTCATGATCTAGGGAATTGGATCTGTGCTCCAGTTCCCTAAATTAATAATAATAATAATTATATTATTCCTAGGTAGTAGGTTGGTAGACAGCAACCACCCAGGAGGTACTACCGTTCTGCCAAGTGAGTATAAAACGAAAGCCTGTAATTGTTTTACATGATGGGGAGGATTGCTTGTGTTTTTTTCTGTCTCATAAACACGCAAGATTTCAGGTACATCTTTTCTACTTCTACTTACACTTAGGTCACACTACACATTCATGTACAAGCATATATATCACACCCCTCTGGGTTTTCTTCTGTTTCTTACTAGTTCTTCTTCTTATTTCCTCTCTCCATGGGAAAGTGGAACAGAATTCTTCTCCGTAAGCCATGCGTGTCGTAAGAGGCACTAAAATGCCGGAAGCAAGGGGCTAGTAACCCATTCTCCTGTATATATTACTAAATGTAAAAGGAGAAACTTTCGTTTTTTCCTTTTGGGCCACCCTGCCTCGGTGGGAAACGGCCGACGTGTTGAAAGAAAGAAAGAAATAATTATTATAATAAATGATTTTTGGTAAATATTTTTTTTCTCAGTTGTTTGTTGGGCTATCTTATTGAAACTTGGGCAATGTATGATGGAAAGATGCTTCTTAACTTACACCAAAAATGAAAGAAATTGGACCATAAATAACAGAGTTCACTTTCAGCCATTGGCCGCCCTTAGCAGAGGTTCAGCGTATTTTCTAGTCTTGTAGGCTCTAATATTTGCTGGTTTAAGGTGAATTTGGTGCAAGATTTAATAGTTCGTGTGTGTGTGAATTTTCATCTGAGCTGCCTCCTGGGGTGATCTCTGCTAAAACATTGTTTGTTATACTCTCCATTTTAGGTGTCTCAAATTGAAATCTCCTAGTAGTAAGATGTTTGGGGCAGGAGTTGAGAGATTTTCCAGACAGTGGTCAATTTTCAAAAGCTGCTCCTGGGATTGCTGGGGTTTCATCTGAAGGCTTGTATACCACCACATTGACAAGGTTTTGGTTTTTAATCTTCACCGCCAAAACTTCAACTACATTATTTGAGGTGTTTAGTAGTTCTGAGCAAATGAGCGACTCTGTGACGTACAGGCCAACCCCTTGTTGCCTGTTTAGTCTGTCGTATCTGAATAGGTTATAACCTGGGATCCATATTTGGGCATAATGATCCTTTATGTGGGTCTCTGTGAATGCTGCAAACATTGCATTTGACTCTGTGAGCAGTCCCTTGATGTAAGGAATTTTGTTGTTTTTTGGGCAGCTTTAGACCCTGTATGTTTGCAAAGACAAATGTCATTATATTGGTGGAATTTAGGGGGTTTTATTTGCTGGCTCTAATATCTGTTGTTTTGGAGTGGAGGCCAATGACTGTGCCTCTGCCCCAGAAGTGTTTTCAGTTGGTGAAGGATTATTGTAATTTCTTGCCAGTTTTTTTTTTTTTTCCCCCTGGCCCTAAAAACTCTGTCCCTGGAGAGGTTATGGCTCCCCTCTTTTGTTTCCATAGTCTGGCTGGTCTGTGTCTTCTTGTCCCCTTTAGATGATGTGCCTGGCAGTATGCGCTATAGCATTTTCTTTCATGGATTGATGAGTGACACATTTCTGGGTGAAATAAGTTACAGGAAGGGAAGTTGCACTCTCCTGTTGCATGTGGGTGTGGCATTTTGGGATGGTCAAAGGTGCATGTCACACCTGTTTTACCAGATATACCATGCCTGCAGATACCCAAGGCATAGAATTTGCACAGATTGTAATTCTGTTTGCTAGATTCATCGTAGATGCGTTCGCTGCTGGGCATTGTTTTCTGTTTCCTCCCTATCTATCACCCTATGGACATCAGTGCTTCCACCAGGTTTTGGTGGTAATATGTCAACACTTCCCTGAGGCATTATCCCCTTGTTCCATTCCAGCAGTATCGCTTTTTTTGTACCTCTGTGAATTGAATAGCGTTGTCTTTACTTGTTTCATCACCAGGGCCAATATCTCCTTTTGTCAAACTGTTACATAACAGCTTGACAAAGTTCCTGGAGAGCAAAACGTTGCCATAAATAAAAGTGTCACATTAGTTGCCAAAATTTTTTTTCTAAACATATTGTCAGTAATTCTACCAACATTATTACAAGATGCATTTTGTACAAGAATGGTATACAATCCCAAACCAAGATGAAATTAAGACATATGTGCAACATCTGGGTACCCAGATGTTGCACATGTGTCTTAATTTCAAGATGCTTTTTGCTTGTACACTACAAGTTTGTGTATATATGCTATAAGATATGCATCTTTTTGATGCACATATATTGTTCAGATTGCTTTTTAGTTATCAAGAGTGAATTTACCATCTGGGGGAACAACCCTTTGTTGCCCTTTCCTTGTAAAACTCGTAATCAACATTAACTTTT
>WNWK01043869.1:0-15324 GCA_009830355.1 Cherax destructor | reverse complement strand
AGTGCTTCACAACTACTAGACGCTACAAGCAGTGCTTCACAGCTACTAGACGCTACAAGCAGTGCTTCACAACTACTAGACGCTACAAGCAGTGCTTCACAACTACTAGACGCTACAAGCAGTGCTTCACAAGCTACTAGACGCTACAAGCAGTGCTTCACAACTACTAGACGCTACAAGCAGTGCTTCACACTACTAGACGCTACAAGCAGTGCTTCACAGCTACTAGACTCAAGCAGTGCTTCACAGCTACTAGACGCTACAAGCAGTGCTTCACACTACTAGACGTTACAAGCAGTGCTTCACAGTTACAAGACGTTACAAGCCGTGCTTCACAGTTACAAGACGTTACAAGCTGTGCTTCACAGTTGCAAGACGCTACAAGCAGTGCTTCACATTTACAAGACGTTACAAGCAGTGCTTCACAGTTACAAGCCTCTGAGGCTTCATTAACCAAGTTATAATCGTAGAAGAATTAAGGCAATTGTGTGAACACTCATAAATTATTGAGTGAACAACTGTATTTGTTTTTCTAGTTTATGTGATGGAAGAGACCAGCTGGGGCCAAGATAGGCCAAAATATAGCCTTTACTAACGCAAGTGCTTTTAAATGCATTTGCGTTAGAATTAGGTAATTTTCATTAACACTTTGTGTACATAATATTATCTTATCTATAAATGGTCTAGAAGACACATGTTTCGTGCACATAAATTATTTAACTAGCATAAACCAGTAAACCTAAATACAGAGATTTTTTTTTCTGATCAGTAGACACATTTAAAGATGGTTGTTTTGAATGTGAGTGGATGTAGTAGGGATGAAATTGAAGAATTAATTGCTTGTGAATGTTGTGAATGACGAGAAGACTAGATTTTCGAGCTCTGAGGATAATGAAGCAGAAGCGTGTTGGAGAATTTCATTGGGAAAGTTTAAACGGGATTTGGTCAGGTGTTTCTTGGAGATTAAAAGCTGAAGGAAAAGTAGCAGTAATTTTACTCTGCATAATTCATGAATTATGTGGATTAAAATAAGTGTGTGATATGACAAGTCGGTAATAGTAAATGTTTATGTAGGTTGTTGCATGCAAAGAGTATGTAACCTTTATTGGGAGCATGTTAACACACCCACATAGGCTCCCCTCCAACCAGCCAACCATCGTTAAGGGTTGGGCGATGGGGCCCCATCATCAAATCAACGACACGGTTCAGCCAATTAAAATGCGAGTTTAACAATGACAAAGGTGACGTGGATACCACTCGCAGTTTGTTATTGGAATTCCTGCATAGACTGAAACCGAGACCATCAATCTGGGACTGAAACCGAGACCATCAGTCTGGGACTGAAATTTGCCACTGGCATTCCGTAACTACATGTATCAGAAGTCAGACTACTAGATGGAATTTATTCAACTTCCTCTTTGCTGCATTCGTTGGCCCATCATTGCTTAGTTGTTACATCCTTGCCATGCATTGTCTGACACAAGCATCATCCTTGTCAAGCATTGTCTGACACAAGCATCATCCTTGTCAAGCATTGTCTGACACAAGCATCATCCTTGTCAAGCATTGTCTGACACAAGCATCATCCTTGTCAAGCATTGTCTGACACAAGCATCATCCTTGTCAAGCATTGTCTGACACAAGCATCATCCTTGCCATGCATTGTCTGACACAAGCATCATCCTTGCCATGCATTGTCTGACACTAGCATCATCCTTGCCATGCATTGTCTGACACAAGCATCATCCTTGTCAAGCATTGTCTGACACAAGCATCATCCATGTCATGCATTGTCTGACACAAGCATCATCCTTGTCATGCATTGTCTGACACCAGCATCATCCTTGCCATGCATTGTCTGACACAAGCATCATCCTTGCCATGCATTGTCTGACACAAGCATCATCCTTGCCATGCATTGTCTGACACAAGCATCATCCTTGCCATGCATTGTCTGACACCAGCATCATCCTTGTCAAGCATTGTCTGATACAAGCATCATCCTTGCCATGCATTGTCTGACACCAGCATCATCCTTGTCAAGCATTGTCTGACACCAGCATCATCCTTGCCGTGCATTGTGTGACACCAGCATCATCCTTGCCATGCATTGTCTGACACTAGCATCATCCTTGCCATGCATTGTCTGACACAGCATCATCCTTTGCAAGCATTGTCTGACACAGCACATCCTGCCATGCATTGTCGACACTTTAAGCATCATCCATTGTCAAGCACTGACACCAGCATCATCTTGCCGGCATTGTTGACACCAGACATCATCCTTGCATGCATTGTCTGAACAGCATCATCCTTGTCAAGTATTGTTGACACCAGCATCACCTTGCCGTGCATTGTCTGACACCAGCATCATCCTTGCCGTGCATTGTCTGACACCAGCATCATCCTTGCCATGCATTGTCTGACACCAGCATCATCCTTGCCGTGCATTGTCTGACACCAGCATCATCCTTGCCATGCATTGTCTGACACCAGCCACACTGACTGTGTGGCTTTGTAAGTGGTCCAAGTCGGACCGAAGCGTCGTCGTAAGATCCTCTCTCCTGTCTACAGGTTATTTGTGTATCTCTTCTGAAGCCTTCAACGTTAGTCACAACAATTGGATTCTGTCTTTCTATACTAATCCTGTTGAAGAAGCATTTAAAATACTTTTTTTTTTTTTGTACAGAGAGCTGGTGTCTCACCTTAACTCGTTATTAAGCCCTAAGATGCCACACTCAGTAGCAGAATAACTCAAAAATACCGTTTAACTGTTATAAGAACTGGGAAATTTGGAGTAAAAAGACTAATCCACAGGTTTCTATTGACTGATAGGTGCCTTGAGGCAGCAGGTTCAGGAGACTATCTTCCAGGTACGAATTTATTGGTAATAGAACAAGAATCAGCAATTATATGGTAACTAGGACCTGAAATCTATTTACCACAAACCCAACATAGCTACCAAATGTAAGACGACTGTCATAAGGGTAACTTTTAGTGTAAGACGATCATGTGCAGGAAGTGTAGGAAGGAAGGCTAATATGTTTATCATCACAAGTTAGGGGGTGCTTGTCCCTTCCAATTTTTTGATGTAGTTGAGTTCAAAGCAGTTTGGATTCACCAGTGAGCCAGCAAATATACTTCACTTCCTTTCATTGTCAAGGAATTTATTCTTAGAAACCTAAAAACCGAAGATCTCTTCTTCATAAATAATCCCAAACGACTTTTTTTTTTACCCGTCTTAGTATAGATATGACGAGTAACATTCATTTCCCGCAGGTGTTGGTCTCTACGCTGGTGCAGGTTGATAATAAACTACCTCCCTGTGCTTCAACTACCACGGGTCTTCTTCAGCCTGTATCACTGATAAGACGTCTCTTTCCGCACGTGTTTCTCATCTTTCATTTCTCACCTGTCAAAGACTTTGAATCTCGGATCTTTTGAATTTTAATTTCGTTATTGAAGGTAGGATAAATTGATGACGTTATTGAAGGCAGGATAGAGTGATGACGTTATTGAAGGTAGGATAAATTGATGACGTTATTGAAGGTAGGATAGATTGATGACGTTATTGAATGTAGGAAAGATTGAAGACGTTATTGAATGTAGGATAGATTGATGACGTTATTGAATGTAGGATAGATTGATGACGCTATTGAATTTAGGATAGATTGATGACATTATTGAATGTAGGATAGATTGATGACGTTATTGAAGGTAAGATAGATTGATGACGTTATTGAAAGTAGGGTAGATTGATGACGTTATTGAATGTAGGATAGATTGATGACGTTATTGAATGTAGGAAAGATTGATGACGTTATTGAATGTAGGATAGATTGATGACGTTATTGAAGGTAGGATAGATTGATGACGTTATTGAATGTAAGATAGATTGATGACGTTATTGAATGTAGGTTAGATTGATGACGTTATTGAATTTAGAATAGATTGATGACGGTATTGAATGTAGGATAGATTGACGACGTTATTGAAGGTAGGAAATATTGATGACGTTATTGAAGGTAAGATAGATTGATGACGTTATTGAAAGTAGGGTAGATTGATGACGTTATTGAATGTAGGATAGATTGATGACGTTATTGAATGTAGGAAAGATTGATGACGTTATTGTATGTAGGATAGATTGATGACGGTATTTAATGTAGGATAGATTGATGACGCTATTGAATGTAGGATAGATTGATGACGTTATTGAAAGTAGGATAGATTGATGACGTTATTGAATGTAGGATAGATTGATGACGCTATTGAATGTAGGATAGATTGATTACATTATTGAATGTAGGATAGATTGATGACTTTTTTAATGTAGGATTGATTGATGACGGTTTTGAAGGTAGGATAGATTGATGACGTTATTGAAGGTAGGATAGATTGATGACGGTATTGCTGATAAGATAGATTGATGACGTTATTGAATTTAGGATAGATTGATGACGTTATTGAATGTAGGATAGACTGATGACGTTACTGAATGTAGGATAGATTGATGACGTTATTGAAGGTAGGATAGATTGATGACGTTATTGAATGTAGGACAGATTGATGACGTTATTGAATGTATGATAGATTGATGACGTTATTGAATGTAGGATAGATTGAAGACTTGTTGAAGATAGGATAGATTGATGACGTTATTGAAGGTAGGATAGATTGATGACGTTATTGAAGGTAGGATACACTGATGAAGTTGTTGAAGATAGGATATATTAATGACGTTATTAGAGATAGGATAGATTGATGACGTTATTGAAGTAGGATAGATTGATGACGTTATTGAATGTAGGATAGATTGGTGAAGTTATTGAAGGTAGGATAGATAGATGACGTTGTTGACTTTAGGATACATTGATGACGTTATTGAAGGTAGGATAGATTGATGACGTTGTTGAAGATAGGATACATTGATAACGTTATTGAAGGTGGGATAGATTGATGACGTTATTGAAGGTCGCATTTATTGATGACGTTATTGAATGTAGGATAGATTGATGACGATTTTGAATGTAGGATAGATTGATGACGTTATTGAATGTAGGATAGGTTGATGACGTTATTGAAGGTAGGATAGATTGATGACGTTATTGAATGTAGGATAGATTGATGACGTTATTGAAGTAGGATAGATTGATGACGTTATTGAAGTAGGATAGATTGATGACGTTATTGAAGGTAGGATAGATTGATGACGTTGTTGAAGATAGGATATATTGATGACGTTATTGAAGATAGGATAGATTGATGACGTTATTGAAGGTAGGATAGATTGATGACGTTATTGAATGTAGGATAGATTGATGACGGTATTGAATGTAGATAGATTGATGACGTTATTGAAGTAGGATAGATTGATGACGTTTTGAGAGTAGGATAGATTGATGACGTTATTGAAGGTATAATAGATTGATCGAGCTCTATTGAATGGTAGGATAGACTTGAGGTGACTGGTTACTTGGAAGCTAAGATAGATATGATGACGTTATTGAACTAGACTTGCATTAATGAACGATTAGTCTGAGCGATAACGTACATTATGAGAGAATTGGCGAAAGTAAAATAGACTTAAAGGTAGGATAATTGATGACGTTGTTGAAGTAAGGATACATTGATGACGTTATTGAGATAGGATAGATTGAGACGTTATGAAGTAGGATAGATTGATGACGTTATTGAATGTAGGATAGATTAATGACGTTATTGAAGATAGGATAGATTGATGACGTTATTGAAGATAGGATACATTGATGACGCTATTGAAGGTAGGATAGATTGATGACGTTATTGAATGTAGGATAGATTGATGAAGTTATTGAATGTAGGATAGATTGATGACGTTATTGAAGTAGGATGATTGATGACGTTATTGAAGGTAGATAGATTGAGACGTTATTGAAGGTAGGATAGATTGATGACGTTATTGAAAGATAGATTATGACGTTATTGAATTTAGGATAGATTGAACGTTATTGAATGTAGGATAGATGATGCGTTATGAATGTAGGATAGATTGTGCTTTTGAAGGTAGGATAATTATGACGTTTTGAAGTAGATAGATTGATGACGTTATTGAATGTAGGATAGATTGATGACGTTGTTGAATGTAGGATAGATTGATGACGTTTTAATAGGATAGATTGATGACGTTATTGAAGTAGGATAATTGTTGACGTTATTGAATGTAGAGATAGATTGATGACGTTATTGAATGTAGGATAGATTGATGACGTTATTGAATGTAGGATAAATTGATGACGTTATTGAATGTAGGATAGATTGATGACGTTTTGAAGTAGGATAGATTGATAGACGTTATTGAAGTAGGATAGATTGATGACGTTATTGAAGGTAGGATAGATTGATGACGTTATTGAAGTAGGATAATTGATGACGTTATTGAAGTAGGATAATTGATGACGTTATTGAGTAGGATAATTGATGACGTTATTGAAGGTAGGATAGATTGATGACGTTATTGAATGTAGGATAGATTGATGAGTATTGGAAGGTAGGATAGATTGATGACTTTTGAGATAGGATAGATTGATGACGTTATTGAAGGTAGGATAGATTGATGACGTTGTTCACGATAGGATACATTGATGACGTTATTGAAGGTATTTAAACAGCCTATCCAGAGGCTCTTTCAAACTGCGCGGCACTATGGTGCTGCCCTCATAGAGCCTATCAAGGTCGGGTTGTCAGCTTCTTGACATTCACATCACTCTGGCAGCTACCTCACAGAACCATGATCTACCCTTGCTGGCTCCCAGTTCCCTCACGCTCTTTTCCCGATGTATACCTACACCTTGCCATTAATAAGACTGAGTCTAGTCATCGCCGTATTCTGCACCTACGGCTACCATTCTACTGCCCGACGCACAAGAAAATAGACTTAACAGGTAGGATACATTGATGACGTTGTTGAAGACAGGATACACTGATGACGTTATTGTAGATAGGATAGATTGACGACGTTACTGAAGGTAGGATAGATTGATGACGTTATTGAATGTAGGATAGATTGATGACGTTATTGAAGATATGATAGATTGATGACGTTGTTGAAGATAGGATACATTGATGACGCTATTGAAGGTAGGATAGATTGATGACGTTATTGAATGTAGGATAGATTGATGACGTTAATGAGTGTAGGATAGACTGATGACGTTATTGAAAGTAGGAGAGATTGATGGCGTTACTGAAGATAGGATGGACTGATGACGTTAGGTACAGCTAGATTAGGTTAGGCTGGACTAGATCAACCTCACCTAACTTAAATTCACCAATAGACAACAGTTAAAATGCACTGACATTCGACAATACGGACCATGAATGGTAATCCATTAAAGTGTTGGTCTCATCACGCACTCGCGTTGAAACATTAGAAAGAGCTGCTTCAAGAGCTGCTTATCTGCTTCAAGAGCTGCTTGAAGAGCTGCTTCAAGAGCTGCTTATCTGCTTCAAGAGCTGCTTGAAGAGCTGCTTCTCAAGAGCTGCTTCAATACACCACTTTGCCTTTACTGTTACCTATTATTAATAAATAATTAACAATAAGTTGGTGGATAATTCGCTAACAAGGGATTTCCAGCGTAGAACTAATCTGAAGATTATATTCACATATATTAAACTTTGGTTACAAGGACAGACTGGTACTAATTACTTGATATGCAGGAACTGTCGTCTGAATCATTCCTCTGCTTTATGATGTCACCTTTACTGTAGTCCACAGCAACTTGGTGTACTAAGACGATGATATGATAAAACTTGGTTTTTCCGTTTTTTCTGGTCATACTTAAGAACACACATATACACATAGCCAGGAGCTACGACTCGACCCCTGCAACCACAAATAGGTGAGTACACACATACACACACACACACACACACACACATACACTCACACACCCAATACATACAACTGAGGAAAAAGTGAAGAAGCTGCTAAGTGAGCTAGATACCTCAAAGGCGATGGGGCCGGATAACATCTCTCCATGGGTCCTGAGAGAGGGAGCAGAGGCGCTATGTGTACCACTAACAACAATCTTCAACAAATATTTCGAAACAGGGCAACTACCTGAGGTATGGAAGACAGCAAATGTAGTCCCAATTTCTAAAAAAGGAGACAGACACGAAGCATTAAACTACAGACCAGTGTCACTGACATGTATAGCATGCGAAGTCATGGAGAAGATTATCAGGAGAAGAGTGGTGGAGCACCTAGAAATGAATGAGCTTATCAACGACAACCAGCATGGTTTCAGGGATGAAAAATTCTGTGTATAATACCGAGCACATCTCCTGAGGCACACATTAACCAGATAACTGCTGCAGCATATGGGCGCCTGGCAAACCTGAGAATAGCGTTCTGATACCTCAGTAAGGAATCATTCAAGACTCTGTACACCATATACGTCACCCCCATACTGGAGTATGCAGCACCAGTTTGGAACCAAAACCTGGTCAAGCACTTCAAGAAATTATAGAAAGTGCAAAGATTTGCAACAAGACTAGTTCCAGAGCTACGAAGAAAGGTTAAGGAAAATCGGTCTCACGACACTGGAGGACAGGAGGGCTAAAGAAGACATGATAACGACATTCAAAATACTGAGAGGAATTGACAAGGTGGACAGAGACAGGATGTTACAGAGATATGACACAGAAACAAGGGGTCACAATTGGACGTTGAAGACTCAGATGAGTCAAAGGGTCAAAGGAAGCATTTCTTTAGTCACAGAGTTGTCAGGAAGTGGAATAATCTGGCAAGTAACGTAGTGGAGGCGGGAACCATACATAGCTTTAAGACGAGGTATGATAAAGCTCATGGAGCAGGGAGAGAGAGGACCTAGTAGCGATCAGTGAAAAGGCAGGGCCAGGAGCTATGTATCGACCCCTGCAACCACAAATAGGTGAGTACAAACATGTGAATACACACATAGTGTTACAAGTGAAAAGGGAAGCAGGAAGGGCAGGTTAAATGAAGCCAGAATACAAAAGATGTGATTACACAGGCATGAGGAACTTCCTGCACCAGGTTCAGTGGGAACGAGAACTGGCACGAAAATCAGTAAATGATATGATGGCATACAGTGCTAGTCACTGCATTATGCCGGGTGAGCGCCCCAGTATAATGACATGACGAAAATCAAAGGTCTACCATGCAGAGGGGTCTTTTTCGTCAGTGAATTATGCCTGGTAACAGCCGTTAGTATGACGTCACGGCCTGCCGCCACACTCCACAGTGATTCCTCAGTGCTCACGTTTCTGCCGTGGTGAGAGAAAGTGTTGCACTTTTGTCTCTCATCCGCCCCATCTTTTGTCCGGTGTTAATTTTGGTTTTGGGGCTATACATGTTTGATTATGGGTAAAGGAAGTCTTTAACACCTAAAACTATAGCTCAAATCATAGGGCTTCATAAAGCTGGGCACCAGACGAAAGAAATAGTGGAGGATGACGGAATGTTGAGGCAAGGAATAATATACCTCCCCAAACCCTCAAGAATTTGTGCAAGAGTCTTCCTACATGGCTGAGGGATGTGATTAAGTGTAAAGGACGCAGCACCAGGTATTGAAACCTCATTAGGTGTGCAAATATATATATTATAATCTTTCATGGTACGTGCTTGTGTTTTGGTATGTGTGTAGGGAGGGCGGCATAATGCAGTGACTAGCACTGTGTATGATAACAATATGCAAGGAAGCAGAGGAGAGGGTCAACAGTAATAATGAGAAGGCCAGGACAAACCATTGGTTCACCTGAAGGTGTAGAGGGCCAAAACTAAGTGGGTTAGAGAATGGAAGAAGGCATAAAGACAAAGGACTCAGGAAAATAAGAAAATTAATCGAAGAGCCAGAAATGAATAAGCACAGATAAGGAGGGTAACAGCCATTAGCATGATGTCACAGCCTGCCGACACACTGCATAGTGACTCCTCAGTGCTCATGTTGTTGCCATGGTGAAAGGAAGTGGTGAACTTTTGTTTCTCATCCGCCCCATCTTTTGTCCGGTGTTCCCTTTGGTTTTGGGGCTGTACATGTTTGATTATGGGTAAAAGGAAGTCTTTAACACCTGAAACTATAGCTCAAATCATAGGGGTTCACAAAGCTGGGCACCAGACGAAAGAAATAGTGGAGAATGTTGGTGTGTATGAGCGTTCAGTGAGGAACTGGGTGCAGCGTTTCAAGGCTGGTGGCGGTGTCGAGTTACCGTCTGCCAAACCTCAGCCTGGCTCCTCCAAGAAGACATCTGTTTGTACCTTAACTGTGTTAAAGAAGCAGTTAGAGAGTACACCTAAGATAACTGCTAGAGAATTGAAAGAAAAGAACCCACATCTTCTCTCATAGGTGTCTATAAGAACTGTTAACAGGCGTGTCAGAACTGGGCTACAGTAGTCACCGCCAGGTTAAGGAACCGATCCTCTCCAAGCCACAGAAGAAACGTAGGCTGGATTATGCAAAGAAATATCTTCACTGGACTCCTCAACAATGGTCTGAAGTACATTGGAGTGATGAAGCAACCTTCACCATCACCTGTAACTGAGGGAGACATGTGTACCGGCCCAAAGGTAGTGACCTGTTAGACCCAGGCTACACCTGTGGGACCACCAAACACCCAGACTCGCTCATGGTTTGGGGGTGTTTCAGTGCTCAGAGTGTTAGTGAACTCATTGTGCTTCCCAAAAATCAGTATAATTACCTGGAGTTATTGTGTGACAATTTACCTGAGATGTTTGACAAGTGAGGGGCTATAGTTTTCATGCAAGTTGGTGCACCGTGTCATATCGCTAAATCTGAAGTTCAATGCCTTAAGGACTGTGAAGTGAGGTTCTTTAATAACTGGCCAGGCGATTCCCCAGACCTAAACCCTATTGAGAACCTCTGGTCAATAGTGAAACGAAGTTTACTTTGCAAGGATATCAGTTCCATCCCGCAGCTGGAGGCTGCTCTACATAACGCATTGAATAATATACCTTCCCCAAACCCTCAAGAATTTGTGCGAGTCTTCCTACATGGCTGAGAGATGTAATTAAGTGTAAAGGACGCAGCACCAAGTATTAAAACCTCAGTAAGTGTGCAAATATATATATCTTATAATCTTTCATGGTACGCGTTTGTGTTTTGGTACGTGTGTGGGGAGGGGCAGCATAATGCCGTAAATAGCACTGTATATGACAACAATATGCAAGGAAGCGGAGGAGAGGGTCGTACTTAATAGCAACAGTAATAATGAGAAGGCCAGGACAAACCATTGGTTCACCCGAAGGTGTAGAGAGGCCAAAACTAAGTGGGTTAGAGAATGGAAGAAGACATGAAGACAAAGGACTCAGGAAAATAAGGAGATTAATCGAAGAGCCAGAAATGAATATGCACAGACAAGGAGGGAGGCCCATCGACAATATGAAAATGACATAGCAGCGAAATCCAAGTCTGTCCCGAAGCTATTGTACAATCACACCATGAGGAAAACAACAGTCAAAGACAAGGTAATCAGGCTGAAGAAGAAAGGAGGGGATATCACACTAAACGTCTGAGAAGTATGTGAAAAGCTCAACAAGAGATTTAAAGACGTATTTTGAGTGGAGACAGAAGGAACCCCATAAAGCTGGAGTGGCGGGGTACACTCTCAGATGCTGAACATAATACATACATCACAGGAGGAGGTGAAGAGGCTGCTAAGTGAACTAGATATCTCAAAGGCGATGGGGCCGGACACAATCTTTCCCTGACTCCTGAGAGAGGGAGCAGAGGCACTATGTGTGCCACTAACAACAATCTTCAATGCATCTATCGAAACAGGACAACTACCTGAGGTATGGAAGACAGCAAATGTATTCCCAATTTTTAAAAATGGACACAGACACGAAGCATTAAACTACAGACCAGTGTCACTGACATGTAAAGTACACAAAATCATGGAGAAGATTATCAGGACAAGAGTGGTGAAGCACCTAGAAGGGAATGAATTTATTCACGACAACCAGCACGGTTTTAGAGAAGGAAAACCCTGTGTTACAATCCTACTGGAGTTCAAAAACATGGTGACAACAGTAAGGCAAGAGAGATAAGTGTGGGTAGATTGCGTTTCCTTGGACTTTAAGAAGGCTTTTGACACACTTCCACACAAGAGATTAGTGCAAAAGTTGGAGGACAAGGCGGGTATAACAAGGAAGTCAATGGAATGGACCAGAGAATACCTGACAGGAAGGCAACAGCGAATCATAGTACACAACGAGGTATCAGACTGGGCGCCTGAGACGAGCGGGGTTCCTCAGGGTTTGGTCCTAGGACCAGTACTGTTTCTGGTGTATGTGAATGACATGACGGAAGAGATAGGCTCAGAAGTTTTCCTGTTTGCAGACGATGTGAAGCTAATGACTGGGGGTCGAAAGGTGATGATAGCAGTGATGTATAACCCACCACTGAACAGCAGAAGGACAAG
Organism: Cherax destructor; assembly: GCA_009830355.1. NCBI lineage: Eukaryota > Metazoa > Arthropoda > Malacostraca > Decapoda > Parastacidae > Cherax > Cherax destructor. The sequence goes on along the minus strand of WNWK01043869.1, from coordinate 2,862 downwards.
ACAAGAGTATGATGTGCACAATAGGGCAATGGTGGATACACTAGCTGAAGTGGCCAGGAGGGCTCATATGGGTAGGACAAAATTACTCATAATGGGGCATTTCAATCATAAAGAGATTGACTGGGAAAATCTAGAGCCACATGTGGGACCAGAAACATGGAGGGCTAAGATGTTGGAGACTGTATTGAGAACTTCATGCACCAACATGTTAGGGATACAACCAGAGAGAGAGAGAGGATGTTGCAGCAAGGCTGGATCTCATATTCTCCTTGAATAGTTCAGACATAGGATATCACACACGAAAGACCCCTTGGCGCTAGTGATGATGATTTTCTAAGTTTTGAATACATTGTAGAGTTACAAATGGAGAATGCAGCACACGGGAACACGAGAGAAGCTGAACTTCAAAACAGGGACTACATAGGAATGAGAAGGTTCCTGCATGAAGTGCAGTGGGAAAGAGAACTAGAGGAAAGACAGTAAATGAAATGATGGAACTAGTGACCACTAAGTGCAGGAGGCAGAGGAGAAGTTCATACCAAAGGGTAACAGAAAAATGGTAAGTCCAGAGTGAGCCCATGGTTTAACTGGAGGTGTAAAGAGGCCAAAGCCAAGTGTGCTAGAGCATGGAAAAGGTATAGAAGGCAAAGGACTCAAGAAAACAAGGAGTTGAGCAGAAGAACCAGAAACGAATATGCTGGGATAAGGAGAGAGGCCCAGAGGCAATACGAGAACGACATAGCATCAAAAGCCAAATCTGAACCAAAGTTGTTATACAGTCACATTAGGAGAAAACAACAGTCAAGGACCAGGTAATCAGACTAAGGAAAGAAGGAGGAGCTCACAAAGAGTGACCAGGAAGTATGTGATGAACTAAACACAAGATTTAGAGAAGTATTTACAATAGAGACAGGAATGCTTCCAGCAAACAGTGGAGGTAGGGTGCACCAGCAGGTGCTGGACACAATACACATAACCAAGGTAGAGGTGAAGAAACTGCTAGGTGAACTAGATACCTCAAAGGCGGTGGGCCCACATAATATATCTCCTTGGATAATGAGAGAGGGAGCAGAGGAACTGTGTGTGCCGCTAGCAGCAATCTTCAGTAAATCTATCTTCAGTAAATCCATGCCTGAGGCGTGGAAGACAGCAAATGTAGTTCCAATTCTTATGAAAGGAGACAGACAGGCAGTGTTAAACTACAGACCAGTGTCACTGACTTGTATAGTATGCAAAGTCATGGAAAAGATCATCAGGAGAAGAGTGGTGGAACACATTGAAAAGGTTGGGTCTCATACATGACAATCAGCACTGCTTCAGAAATGGGAAATCCTGTGTCACAAATCTACTTGAGTTCTATGATAAGGTAACAGAAGTAAGACAAGAGAGAGAGGGATGGGTAGATTGCATCTTTTTGGACTGCAAGAAGGCTTTTGACACAGTACCACACAAGAGACTGGTGCAAAAATTAGAGGAGCAGGCAGGAATAATAGGGAAAGTACTGCAATGGAGCAGGGAATACCTGAAAGGAAGGAAACAACGAGTGTTGGTACGTGATGAAGTGTCAGAGTGGGCGCATGTGTCGAGTGGGATTCCACAAAGGTCAGTCCTAGGTCCGGTGCTGTTTCTTGTATATGTGAATGACATGATGGAAGAAATAGATTCAGAAGTGTCACTGTTCGCTGATGATGTGAAACTGATGAGGAGAATACAAGCGGACGAGGATCAGTTAAAATTACAAGGGGATCTGGACAGACTACAAGTCTGGTCAAACAAATGGCTCCTGGAGTTTAACCCCAGTAAGTGTAAGGTCATGAAGATTGGGGAAGGACACAGAAGACAACAGATGGCATACAGGTTAGGGAATCAAAGGCTGCAAATGTCACTTAAAGAAAAGGATCTTGGGGTAAGCATTATAACGAATATTTCTCCAGAGGCACACATCAATCAAATAATTGCTGTAACATATGGGCGCTTGGCAAACCTGAGATTAGCGTTTAGACATCTGAGTAGGAGTCATTCACGACATTGTACACCGTGTACATCAGGCCCATACAGGAGTATGCAGCACCAGTATGGAACCCTCACCTAGTCAAACACGTCACAAAATTGGAGAAAGTGCAAAATTTGCAACACGTTTAGTCCCGGAACTGTGAGGTATGTCTTATGAGAGAGGTTAAGGAACTCAACCTGATGACACTAGAGGATAGGAGGGACAGGGGGACATGATAACAACATATAAAATACAGAGAGGAATTGACAAGGTGGACAGGGCTCGAATGTTTCAGAGATGGAATACAGGAACAAGGGGCCACAATTGGAAGCTGAAAACCCAAATGAGTCATAGGGATGTAAGGAAGTTGTCAGGAAGTGGAATAATCTGGAGAGTGAAGTAGTGGAGGCAAATTCCATACATAGCTTTAAGAAGAGGTATGATAAAGCTTATGGAGCAGGGAGAGAGTGAATTAATATTGACCAGTGAAGAGGCGGGGCCAGGAACTATGACTCGACCCCTGCAACCACATATAGGTGAGTACATGTAGGTGAGTACACACTCTCTCACACCCTCTCTCTCTCACACTCTCTTTCTTACACTCTCTCTCACACACTCTCTCTCACACTCTCACTCACACGCTCTCACTCACACTCACACTCTCCCTCCCTCTCTCTCTCTCTGTCTCTCTCTCCTCTATTTCCTCTCTCTCTCTTTCCTCCTTACCTTCCATCCATCTTCCTTCTCCTCCCTGTCTTCTCCTCCTCCCTCCCACCTAGCCTTTCCCACACTCCCTTTCCCCTCCTCCCTGTACCCCCTTGTTCCTCCTAATATCGCCCTGCTGCTGTCCCCCTCCACTTCATATCCTT
>WNWK01043868.1:12500-15324 GCA_009830355.1 Cherax destructor | reverse complement strand
GCCGGCACTGATCAGCTGATTGGGTTTGCCAATTCCTAAGACATTTTTTAGTTACCTTTTTTCTCTCAGTTTTGATGCATACGATTTTGTGAGAAATTTCGTAGTTGTCAGCTAATGCTGCAGTCTCTAGAATATCTGTGGCAGTGTGGTCGATCAGATATTCCTGTACATCAGCAGACATACAGTTGTTGAATTCCTCGTGAAGTAGCAGCTGAACGAGACTGTCAAAAGTCTGGCACTGGGAGGCCCTACACCACCTCTCAAATGCAAGTTTTTTCTCACGGGCAAACTCCACACAAGTCTGACCCTGTCGTCGTTGTAACGTACGAAATGCACGTTGGTAACTTACGGGTAACAAATTATATGTCTCAAGAATGGTTTCCTTGACTGTGTCATAGTCAATGTATTTGGCAAATGGCAAAGCAGCAGTACATGTTTGAGCTCTGCCAGTCAAAGCTGTATGCAACAAAGTAGCCCAATGCATACGTGGCCAATTCATGGCACGTGCTTGATTTTCGAACACATCAAAATAGGTGTCCAGGTCTGTTTCCATGAACTTAGGAACCATTGAGGCAGCTTTCTGCACGTTAAATGTATCCTCTGTAGTACTACTAGGCTGATCAGATCTAATAATCTGTTGTCTCTGGAAATGAACAGTTTCTCTATGGAACTCTTCCTCGTTCAATTTCCTCTGAGCCTCAATTTGTGCAGTCTGCAACAATATTAGGCGTTCCATCCTGTCGAATTGGTCCTGAGAGATAGGATCAAAGGACAAGGGAAAAGTAGGTAAATGAACAGGTTTATCTTAGTGGACCCTAGGTTGGGCACCTAGTCCAGCCATGACAATAGAGCCTAGATCCAGCATAGAGCCTAGGTTCAGCATAAACAATCTCAAACTGTGACGGTGCACAGATGCCTTATCGAATTAGGTCAGAAGCTGTAGCTAGCTTATGAGAAGTTCAGTCGGACACTGGTTGAGTCGAGTCTTAGAGTTACCTGGAGATCACTCATACACATATATTCTTATTTGCATATAACTGTATTATTGTAATTACTGACATTGTACCTGATGGTACTTTAGAGTCATTTGGATATATGTGCCCTCAGCACAACATTATTGTATATGAGAGCAGTATAGGAGCTAACCTCTAAATTAACCTCTAATTGATATCTTAATTATTATCTTTATATTTGATTTACTTTGCTACCCTAGATTTTCTCACTTTGATAATAAAATTTTTAAAAAATATATCTGTTTGGTTAGTATCCTACCAGTTGGGATCCAATGGTGATATTAATAATATGTCGGATAACTGGACCAGGATACTGACTTTGTTACAAAAGCCCAGTAACAGGCCTGATGCTAGAAGGGCTATCCTTTCTAGTGTTCACTGGAGATGTCTATTACTAATAGATATCGTGTCATTTTGTAACAAACAATAGCACCAAAAGTAAGAACAATAACACTAGCAGCAACAACAATAACACCTGCAGTAAGAACAGTAGCACAAGCAGTAAGAACAGTAGCACTAGCAGCAACAACAATAGTACCAAAAGTAAGAACAGTAGCACTAGCAGCAACAACAATAGTACCAGCAGTAAGAACAGTAGCACCAGCAGTAACAACAATAGCACCAGCAGTAAGAACAGTAGCACTAGCAGCAACAACAATAGTACTAGCAGTAAGAACAGTCGCACTAGCAGCAACAACAATAGTACCAGCAGCAACAAAAGCAGCAGCACCAGCAGCAGCATCCTGGCTACCTGCCAGATGGCTCCTTGCCAAGAAAATTGTTCCTCCACCATCCCATTTCCATCCTCCCACCACCACCACTACCACCACCACCACCACCGCTACCACCACCATCATTACTACCACTACCACCACCACTACCACCACCACCGCAACCACCACTACCACTACTACCACCACCACTACCACCACCACTACCACTACCTCCACCACCACCACTACCACCACCACCGCAACCACCACTACTACCACCACCACTACCACCATTTACAAAATGACATGATATCTATTAGTAATAGACATCTCCAGTGAACACTAGAAAGGATAGCCCTTCTAGCATCCAGCCTGTTACTGGGCTTTTGCAACAAAGTCAGTATCCTGGTCCAGTTATCCAACATATTATATATCTTAAGAGGATTGCAACTGATAGGGTACTAACCTACGAAATATATTTAAAAGGTTTATTATCAAAGTGAGTGTCTAGGGTTTCAAAGTAAATATATGTACATATGATCAGGATGTTCATTAAGTTATGAATTAGGAGGTTAGCTCCTATACTGCTCTCATATACAAGGCTGTGCTGAGGGCACATATATTCCAATGACTCTGAAGTACCATCAGGTACAAAGTCAGTAATTACAATAATACAGTTATATGCAAATAAGAATATGTGTGTGTGTATGAGTGATCTCCAGGTAACTCTTAAGACTCGACTCAACCAGTGTCCGAATGAACTTCTCATAAGCTAGCTCTTCTAACAAACTGACAATCAGAACAGCTTGATTGACCAATAAAATTACCAATTCGCATAACAGCAATATAACAGGCAACAGCAACACAGCGTCAGGAACCAGGAGACAGAAAATCGACCCTAACTGGGGACCATCAATAGATCCTCCAAAACAGTCACAAAACTCCCTTTCTACTGAAGCTAGGTTCAGCATAAACAATCCCAAACTGTGGTGGTGCACAGATGCCTTATCGAATTAGGTCAGGAGCTGTAGCTAGAGACCTGAGTTGTCTCAGTGTCAATGTGACACACAACCCAGAAAAACGTCGAAAATCACTGTC
>WNWK01043868.1:0-7500 GCA_009830355.1 Cherax destructor | reverse complement strand
TAGTAGTGCTAAACATCTTTCTCAGCACTTGTCTAGTAGTGCTAAACATCTTTCTCAGCACTTGTCTAGTAGTGCTAAACATCTTTCTCAGCACTTGTCTAGTAGGGCTAAACATCTTCTCAGCACTTGTCTAGTAGAGCTAAACATCTGTCTCACACTTGTCTAGTAGGCTAAACATCTTCTCAGCACTTGTCTAGTAGGGCTAAACATCTTTCTCAGCACTTGTCTAGTAGTGCTAAACATCTTCTATCACTTGTCTAGTAGTGCTAAACATCTTCTCATCACTTGTCTAGTAGGGCTAAACATCTTTCTCACACTTGTCTAGTAGTGCTAAACATCTTCTCAGTCACTTGTCTAGTAGAGCTAAACATCTTTCTCAGCACTTGTCTAGTAGAGCTAAACATCTTCTCAGCACTTGTCTAGTAGGCTAAACATCTTCTCAGCACTTGTCTAGTAGGGCTAAACATCTTTCTCACACTTGTCTAGTAGGCTAAACATCTTCTCACACTTGTCTAGTAGGGCTAAACATCTTTCTCATCACTTGTCTAGTAGGCTAAACATCTTCTCATCACTTGTCTAGTAGGCTAAACATCTGTCTCATCCTTGTCTAGTAGTCTAAACATCTTTCTCATCACTTGTCTAGTAGGCTAAACATCTGTCTCATCACTTGTCTAGTAGAGCTAAACATCTTTCTCAGCACTTGTCTAGTAGGCTAAACATCTTTCTCAGCACTTGTCTAGTAGGCTAAACATCTTCTCAGCACTTGTCTAGTAGGCTAAACATCTGTCTCACACTTGTCTAGTAGGGCTCAACATCTTTCTCACACTTGTCTAGTAGGCTAAACATCTTCTCAGCACTTGTCTAGTAGGGCTAAACATCTTTCTCAGCACTTGTCTAGTAGAGCTAAACATATTTCACAGCACTTGTCTAGTAGTGCTAAACATCTTTTCAGCACTTGTCTAGTAGGGCTAAACATCTTTCACAGCACTTGTCTAGTAGTGCTAAACATCTTTTCAGCACTTGTCTAGTAGGGCTAAACATCTTTCTCAGCACTTGTCTAGTAGGGCTCAACATCTTTCTCAGCACTTGTCTAGTAGAGCTAAACATCTTTCTCAGCACTTGTCTAGTAGGACTAAACATCTGTCTCAGCTCTTGTCTAGTAGGACTAAACATCTTTCTCAGCACTTGTCTAGTAGTGCTAAACATCTTTCTAATCACTTGTCCTAGTAGGGCTCAACATCTGTCTCAGCACTTGTCTAGTAGGGCTAAACATCTTTCTCAGCACTTTTCTAGTAGTGCTAAACCTCTTTCTCAGTACTTGTCTAGTAGGGCTAAACATCTTTCTCAGCACTTGTCTAGTAGAGCTAAACATCTTTCTCAGCACTTGTCTAGTAGGCTAAACATCTGTCTCATCACTTGTCTAGTAGAGCTAAACATCTTTCTCAGCACTTGTCTAGTAGAGCTAAACATCTTTCTCAGCACTTGTCTAGTAGAGCTAAACATCTTTCTCAGCCCTTGTCTAGTAGTGCTAAACATCTTCTCAGCACTTGTCTAGTAGAGCTAAACATCTTTCTCATCACTTGTCTAGTAGGCTAAACATCTTTCTCAGCACTTGTCTAGTAGGCTAAACATCTTTCTCATGCACTTCTGTCTATTTAGGACTAAACATCTGTCTCATCACTTGTCTAGTAGGCCTAAACATCTGTCTCATCACTTGTCTAGTAGAGCTAAACATCTGTCTCAGCACTTGTCTAGTAGGCCTAAACATCTGTCTCAGCACTTGTCTAGTAGAGCTAAACATCTGTCTCAGCACTTGTCTAGTAGAGCTAAACATCTTTCTCAGCACTTGTCTAGTAGGCTAAACATCTGTCTCATCACTTGTCTAGTAGCTAAACATCTTCAGCACTTGTCTAGTATGCTAAACATCTTTCTCAGCACTTGTCTAGTAGAGCTAAACATCTGTCTCAGCACTTGTCTAGTAGGCTAAACATCTAGCACTCTAGTAGCTAAACATCTTTCTCAGCACTTGTCTAGTAGAGCTAAACATTCTTCTCAGCACTTGTCTAGTAGGCCTAACATCTGTCTCGCATTTGCTGTACTAAATCATCTTTCTCACCTCTATCTAAACTCTTCTCAGTCACTTTCTCTCACTTCTCTCCACTTTCTATGCTCAACTCTTCTCATTACTCTCTTATCACATTAATTTTCAGTCACGTCTCTTCTCTCTCTCTCTCTCCTCTCTTCTCTTCTCTTCCCCTTTCCTCTTCTCTCTTCTCTCTCTCTCTTCTCTCTCTCTCTCTCTTCTCTCTCTCTCTCTCTCTCTCTCTCTCTCTCTCTCTCTCTCTCTCTCTCTCTCTCTCGCTCCTTCTCATTTTTTAATTCAACGGAATTAATTCAGAAATTTCTCACAAGTATTTCATATAAGAATTGTTGACCAGCGGAAGAGAATTTCAAGGCTTAGTTTCATACTATATTATAGAGGTTAGTTATGCAGTACTCTTTATTGTGGGATAGAGGTTAGTTATAGCAGTACTCTATTGTGTTATAGAGGTTAGTTATAGTAGTACTCTTTATTGTGTTATAGAGGTTAGTTATAGTAGTACTCTTTATTGTGTTACAGATATTAGTTATATCAGTACTCTATTGTGTTATAGAGGTTAGTTATAGTAGTACTCTTTATTGTGTTATAGAGATTAGTTATAGCAGTACTCTTTATTGTGTTACAGAGGTTAGTTACAGCAGTACTCTTTATTGTGTTATAGAGGTTAGTTATAGGAGTACTCTATTGTGTTATAGAGGTTAGTTATAGCAGTGCTCTTTAGTGTGTTATAGAGGTCAGTTATAGCAGTACTCTATTGTGTTATAGAGGTTAATTATAGCAGTACTCTTTATTGTGTTATAGAGGTTACTTATAGCAGTACTCTTTATTGTGTTATAGAGGTTAGTTATAGCAGTACTCTTTATTGTGTTATAGAGGTTAGTTATAGGAGTACTCTATTGTGTTATAAAGGTTAGTTATAGCAGTGCTCTTTAGTGTGTTATAGGGGTCAGTTATAGCAGTACTCTATTGTGTTATATAGGTTAGTTATATCAGTACTCTATTGTGTTATAAAGGTTAGTTATAGCAGTACTCTTTATTGTGTTATAGACGGAAGTTATAGCTTTACTCTCTATTGTGTTATAGAGGTTAGTTATAGCAGTACTGTATTGTGTTATAGAGGTTAGTTATAGCAGTACTCAATTGTGTTATAGAGGTTAGTTATAGCAGTACTCTTTGTTATGTTATATAGGTTAGTTATAGCAGTACTCTATTGTATTATAGAGGTTAGTTATAGCAGTACTCTATTGTGTTATAGAGGTTAGTTATAGCAGTACTCTTTATTGTTTTATAGAGGTTAGTTATAGAAGTAGTCTTTTTTGTGTTATAGAGGTTAGTTATATAAGTTAGTCATATCAGTACTCTTTATTGTGTTATAGGGGTAAGTTATAACAGTACTCTTTATTGTGTTATAGAGGTTAGTTATAGCAGTCCTCTTTATTGTGTTATAGAGGTTAGTTATAACAGTACTATTTATTGTGTTATAGAGGTTAGTTACAGCAGTACTCTTTATTGTGTTATATAGGTTAGTTATAGCAGTACTCTTTATTGTGTTATAGAGGTTAGTTATAGCAGTACTCTATTGTTATAGAGGTTAGTTATAGCAGTACTCTATTGTATTATAGAGGCTAGTTATAGCAGTACTCTATTGTGTTATAGAGGTTAGTTATAGCAGTACTCTGTTGTGTTATAGAGGTTAGTTATAGCAGTACTCTTTATTGTGTTATAGAGGGAAGTTATAGCTTTACTCTCTATTGTGTTATAGAGGTTAGTTTATAGCAGTACTCTATTGTGTTATAGAGGTCAGTTATAGCAGTTACTCTTTATTATGTTATATAGGTTAGTCATATTAGTACTCTTTATTGTGTTATAGGATTAAGTTATAGCAGTACTCTTTATTGTGTTATAGAGGTTAGTTTTAGCAGTACTCTTTATTGTGTTATAGACGTTAGTTATAGCAGTACTCTTTATTTTGTTATTGAGGTAAGTTATAGCAGTTCTCTTTATTGTGTTATAGAGGTTAGTTATAGCAGTACTCTTTATTTTGTTATTGAGGTAAGTTATAGCAGTACTCTTTATTGTGTTATAGAGGTAAGTTGTTGCAGTACTCGTTATTGTGTTATAGGGGTAAGTTAAAGCATTACTCCTTATTGTGTTATAGAGGTTAGTTATAGCAGTACTCTTTTGTGGTATAGTGGTTAGTTATAGCAGTACTCTTTTGTGTTATAGAGGTTAGTTATAGCAGTACTGTATTGTGTTATAGTGGTTAGTTATAGCAGTACTCTATTGTGTTATAGAGGTTAGTTATAGAAGTACTCTATTGTGTTATAGAGGTTAGTTATAGCAGTACTCTATTGTGTTATAGAGGTTAGTTATAGCAGTACTCTTTATTGATTATGATACAAAATATATTTGTGGTTGAACTATATGTCATCTAGAACTTTAGTTGCTTGACTTGATTTCTGAAATTATTGTTGTTTGTGCTAATATATTTTGTATTAGTGTCAATTGAGAAGTCACTGTGAATGGACATCTTTGAACAGTGACATCCGCAGTGAAATGACTGTCGACTCCCTGTGTTTTGTTTGTTAACAAAGGTGGTTCAGCCAGTGTTGCAAAGCACATTGCATGAGCACATTGATGTCAAGAACCTTGAGTACATTGATGCAAAGAACCTTGAGTACATTGATGTCAAGAACCTTCCTTGAGTACAATGATGTCAAGAACCTTCCTTGAGTACATTGATGTCAAGAACCTTCCTTGAGTACATTGATGTCAAGAACCTTCCTTGAGTACAATGATGTCAAGAACCTTCCTTGAGTACATTGATGTCGGAACCTTCCTTGAGAACAATGATGTCAAGAACCTTCTTTGAGTACATTGATGTTAAGAACCTTCCTTGATTACATTGATGTCAAGAACCTTCCTTGAGTACATTGATGTCAAGAATCTTCCTTGAGTACATTGATGTCAAGAACCTTCCTTGAGTACATTGATGTCAAGAACCTTGAGAACATTGATGTCAGAACCTTGAGAACATTGATGTCAAGAACCTTGAGTACGTTGATGTCAAGAACCTTGAGTACATTGATGTCAAGAACCTTAAGTACATTGATGTCAAGAACCTTGAGTACATTGATTTTAAGAACCCTGAGGATATTGACGTCAAGAACCTTGAGTACATTGATGTTAAGAACTTTGAGTACATTGATGTTAAGAACCTTGAGTACATTGATGTTAAGAACCTTGAGGATAATGATCTTGTTTTACACAGTAAATTGATCAGGTGGAGGGAAGACTCTGGTGATCAGTCTCTCACAGTTAATACCTCGTGTGTCAGGTGGAGGCGAGACTCTGGTGATCAGTCTCTCACAGTTAATACCTCGTGTGTCAGGTGGAGGAAAGACTCTGGTGATCAGTCTCTCACAGTTAATACCTCATGTGTCAGGTGGAGGGAAGACTCTATTGATCAGTCTCTCACAGTTAATACCTCGTGTGTCAGTTGGAGGAAAAACTCTGGTGATCAGACTCTCACAGTTAATACTTCGTGTGTCAGGTGGAGGGAAGACTCTGGTGATCAGTCTCTCACAGTTAATACCTCGTGTGTCAGGTGGATGGAAGACTCTGGTGATCAGTCTCTCACAGTTAATACCTCGTGTGTCAGGTGGAGGAGAGACTCTGGTGATCAGTCTCTCACAGTTAATATATCGTGTGTCAGGTGGAGGAGAGACTCTGGTGATCAGTCTCTCACAGTTAATACCTCGTGTGTCAGGTGGGGGAGAGACTCTGGTGATCAGTCTCTCACAGTTAATACCTCGTGTGTCAGGCAGAGGGAAGACTTTGGTGATCAGTCTCTCACAGTTAATACCTCGTGAGTCAGTTGGAGGGAAAACTCTGGTGATCAGACTCTCACAGTTAATACCTCGTGTGTCAGGTGGAGGGAAAACTCTGGTGATCAGTCTCTCACAGTTAATACTTCGTGTGTCAGGTGGAGGGAAGACTCTGGTGATCAGTCTCTCACAGTTAATACCTCGTGTGTCAGGTGGAGGGAAGACTCTGGTGATCAGTCTCTCACAGTTAATACCTCGTGTGTCAGGTGGAGGAGAGACTCTGGTGATCAGTCTCTCACAGTTAATATCTCGTGTGTCAGGTGGAGGAGAGACTCTGGTGATCAGTCTCTCACAGTTAATATCTCGTGTGTCAGGTGGAGGAGAGACTCTGGTGATCAGTCTCTCACAGTTAATACCTCGTGTGTCAGGTGGAGGAGAGACTCTGGTGATCAGTCTTTCACAGTTAATACCTCGTGTGTCAGGTGGAGGGAAGACTCTGGTGATCAGTGTCTCACAGTTAATACCTCGTGTGTCAGGTGGAGGAGAGACTCTGGTGATCAGTCTCTTACAGTTAATACCTCGTGTGTCAGGTGGAGGAGAGACTCTGGTGATCAGTCTCTCACAGTTAATATCTCGTGTGTCAGGTGGAGGAGAGACTCTGGTGATCAGTCTCTCACAGTTAATATCTCGTGTGTCAGGTGGAGGAGAGACTCTGGTGATCAGTCTCTCACAGTTAATATCTCGTGTGTCAGGTGGAGGAGAGACTCTGGTGATCAGTCTCTCATAGGTAATACCTCGTGTGTCATGTGGAGGGGAGACTCTGGTGATCAGTCTCTCACAGTTAATATCTCGTGTGTCAGGTGGAGGGGAGACTCTGGTGATCAGTCTCTCACAGTTAATATCTCGTGTGTCAGATGGAGGGGAGACTCTGGTGATCAGTCTCTCACAGTTAATACCTCGTGTGTCAGGTGGAGTGAAGACTCTGGTGATCAGTCTCTCACAGTTAATACCTCGTGTGTCAGGTGGAGGGGAGACTCTGGTGATCAGTCTCTCACAGTTTATACCTCGTGTGTCAGGTGGAGGGGAGACTCTGGTGATCAGTCTCTCACAGTTAATACCTCGTGTGTCAGGTGGAGGAGAGACTCTGGTGATCAGTCTCTCACAGTTAATACCTCGTGTGTCAGGTGGAGGGAAGACTCTGGTGATCAGTCTCTCACAGTTAATACCTCGTGTATCAGGTTATGGGGAGACTCTGGTGATCAGTCTCTCACAGTTAATACCTCGTGTGTCAGGTGGAGGAGAGACTCTGGTGATCAGTCTCTCACAGTTAATACCTCGTGTGTCAGGTGGAGGAGAGACTCTGGTGATCAGTCTCTCACAGTTAATACCTCGTGTGTCAGGTGGAGGGAGACTCTGGTGATCAGTCTCTCACAGTTAGTACCTCGTGTGTCAGGTGGAGGAGAGACTCTGGTGATCAGTCTCTCACAGTTAATACCTCGTGTATCAGGTGGAGGAGACTCTGGTGATCAGTCTCTCACGTTAATACCTCGTGTGTCAGGTGGAGGGAAGACT
>WNWK01043867.1:0-15325 GCA_009830355.1 Cherax destructor | reverse complement strand
ACAGAAAATATAAAATGTTTTGGTATAAGAAATCTCCGTATGAAGATAGACTTAGAGCGTTGAATCTCCACTCTCTGGAGAGACGTAGAATGAGGGTAGGCCTTCTGCAGTGTTCCTCCATTCTTATGTTCTTATGATAGATTGCTTTTCACGTTTAGCTCTTCAGAAATCGCGTCCCACTCTCCGTATCACCATATACAGTCTTTTCCAGAAAGAACATCATCTCCCGTAAGGTGGTGGAGGTGAGAATATTGTCTTGTCATTTCTAAACAAATATTTCTGGTAATGGTTTTATGTAATACTGTAATTGGTAGACAGTATAGTACATTTTTGATGGAATACTGTAGAAAGTAGCTAGTAGCAAATGATAGTAGTCAGTCTATTTAAACCCTGCTACAAGTACTGAGGTCCCACGATTATGAAACATTGCAATGATCTTGGAGAAGTGTAGGTAAACAAGTAGGTAAATATGCAGGAATCCTTGCAGAAGACACTTTCTGGAAAATTCTTAGACGTATAGGATGATAACACATCTGATTCATTTAATATTTAAAGTTACATGAAGCCTGAGTGTGTGGGTGTATTTACGTCACTAGAGTAGATGATGTTGATTAAAATGCGATTTTGGGCTGACTACCACTATTCCTTATTATTCCGTAAGGAGAGAGAGAGAGAGAGAGAGAGGGGTGGAGGTGGTTGAGTAGCGGGATGGCACCCACACTCGACTGCGACATGGCTTGACGCTTTATAATAATAATAATAATAATAATAATAATAATAATAATAATAATAATAATAATAATAATATTTTTATTTCATTGCAAGTTTACATCGAGATTTTGTAATTACAATCATGAACTGAAGTGCAAAGAGAGCCACTATGCAATATTGCATAGCTCCTGACGACGCATAGAGAATACAAAAGACCACAATCTTCAACACATCCCTTGAAACTGGGCAGCTACCTGAGGTGCTAAAGATTTTCATCCCCATGTGGCTTGTTCTGCATTTATATATATATATATATATATATATATATATATATATATATATATATATATATATATATATATATATATATTTTTTTTTTTATTTTTTTTTTTTTTATTAACACATCGGCCGATTCCCACCAAGGCAGGGTGGCCCGAAAAGAAAACTTTCATCATCATTCACTCCATCACTGTCTTGCCAGAAGGGTGCTTTACACTACAGTTATAAAACTGCAACATTAACACCCTCCTTCAGAGTGCCGGCACTGTACTTCCCATCTCCAGAACTCAAGTCCGCCTGCCGGTTTCCTGAATCCCTTCATAAATGTTACTTTGCTCACACTCCAACAGCACGTCAAGTATTAAAACCATATGCCTCCTTTCACTCCTATCAAATACGCTCATACATGCTTGCTGGAAGTCCAAGCCCTCGCACACAAAACTTCCTTTACCCCTCCCTCCAACCTTTCCTAGGCCGACCCCTACCCGCCTTCCCTCCACTACAGATTTATACACTCTCGAAGTCACTCTGTCTCGTTCCATTCGCTCTACATGTCCAAACCACCTCAACAACCCCTCCTCAGCTCTCTGGACAATCGTTTTGGTAATCCGCACCTCCTCCTAATTTCCAAACTCCGAATTCTCTGCATTATATTCACACCACACATTGACCTCAGACATGACATCTCCACTGCCTCCAGCCTTCTCCTCGTTGCAACATTCATCACCCATGCTTCACACCCATATAAGAGCGTTGGTATAACTATACTCTCATACATTCCCTCTTTACTTCCATGGACAAGGTTCTTTGTCTCCACAGACTCCGAAGTGCTCCACTCACCCTTTTCCCCTCATCAATTCTATGATTCACCTCATCCTTCATAGACCCATCCGCCGACATGTCCACTCCCAAATATCTGAATACATTCACCTCCTCCATACTCTCTCCCTCCAATCTCATATCCAATCTTTCGTCACCTATTCTTTTTGTTATTCTCATCACCTTACTCTTTCCTATATTCACTTTCAATTTTCTTCTTTTACACACCCTACCAAATTCATCCACCAACCTCTGCAGCTTCTCTTCAGAATCTCCCAAAAGCACAGTGTCATCAGCAAAAGCAACTGTGACAACTCCCACTTTGTATTTGCTTCTTTATCTTTTAGCCCAACACCTCTTGCCAAGACCCTCGCATTCACTTCTCTTACAACCCAATCTATAAATATATTGAACAACCACGGTGACATCACACATCCTTGTCTATATATATATATATATATATATATATATATATATATATATATATATATATATATATATATATATATATATATATTTCACAAGTTGGCCGTCTCCCACCGAGGCAGGGTGACCCAAAAAGAAAGAAAATCCCCAAAAAGAAAATACATACTTTCATCATCATTCAACACTTTCACCACACTCATACATAATCACTGTCTTTGCAGAGGCGCTCAGATATCCAAATATTCTTCTTTGAAGCCTTTTTATCCACTTCTCCGAGGCTATGGGTCCCACAATTTGCACCAGAGGTGGACCCCATCCTATATATATATATATATATACCCTGGAAGGATGGTAAGCAGATTGCTTGGGACTACACCTGTGCTGCCACAATGGCAGACACCTACTTGCCACACTCCTTAGCCGAAGGGGGTGGAGCTGCCAGCTACAGGAAGACCCAAAAGACTCGCAAATATGAAGGCCTTTCCCCTTGCTATAACTTCATCCCAGTAGGGTCGGAGACCCATGGAGTATGGGGCAAGTGTGCTCTAAAGTTTCTCAAAGAGCTGGGTGAAAAACTCATCGTTGAAACCAAGGACCAGCTTCCTCTTTCAGAGACTCAGTGTTGTGTAATCCAGAGGGGAAATGCCTGCAGCATTCTGGGCACGCGGCCCACTGCCGGGGAACTGAACGAAGTATTTGACATGTAGCTCTGAGTTGTTATCTATGTTGTTTTACTCCCTATTGTATTCTTGTCATTGTATTTTGTCTTGAAATAAAGTTTATACACAATGCAAAGATGGGGTGGTAGGGGAAGTGGACTATTCAAATGGCTTCAGAAAGAAATCTAAATATTCTTCCTTGAAGCCTTTTTATCCACTTCTCCGAGGCTATGGGTCCCACAATTTACACCAGAGGTGGACCCCATCTATATATATATATATATGTGTGTGTGTGTGTGTGTGTGTGTGTGTGTGTGTGTGTGTGTGTGTGTGTATTTTGGAAAATTTGGAATTTTCCTAAAATTCAGCATGTGTAAATTTCATTAAATTAATAATTGTGTATTAAAATGTGACGCTGATTTGACCCTTCAAGAAATTTAGTGTGAAGAAATGTGTGCAGCAGCCGCAAAGGGATACAGAGGAGGACTCCATAATGGAATAATGTGGGAACACTGGTTGTGACATTTTGTGTAATGTAATCAGGCGTCATCGAGGTCAAATTGGTGTATTGGCCTCAGTCCGTAATTTAGAAATTGCTGACACGTTCCCTGCTGAAGAATTGGTATAGATAGTGTGGAAAACCTTTACAATTCGGCAACAAGGACAGAAAAATAGAGGACACCGAGTCTTCCCAGCAACACACCTTAGCTAAGTGACGCTTACCCATAATGTACAGTAGTTTTGTGTTGGCCATCGTAAATTCTTGTTGTTAGGGTAGTGTTAGGTGTATTCCACAAATAATATAGTATCCATAATTAAATGGTGAGTTATATAATATGCATATATTTTTAGTAAAATGCTGTATACTCAACAGACCATCCCCTTCGTCTCCTTCAAGCCACAAACCATCATACAGTTCACTAATATATTATAATTTACCATTAATGGTATTACTTTTATGTTGAATATTTAATAGGCCGGACTAGTTTGAGAGGAAGAGTGTGTGTGTGTGGTCATCGAAGGAGAGGTATGGTGCAGCCTTAGTACCTCTAAAATCCCATCTAGCTCTGAGGTAAAACTAACATTGGTAAGTACACAATTGTTGCTAGCTGCCCCCTTTCACCCAATTATGTGGATGAACATTTCAGAATGTGCCTGTGAACCTCGTCCCCATAACTTTCCCATAGAAGTAATGTGTTGTTGGTCCTGTCTACCGGGATGTAATCAATGAAAATTTAATTCATTTAATAATTAATGGTGACTTGATTGAAAAAAATAGATTAGTTGGATTCACTTATAATTTATAATAACTTAATAATTAATTGTGTTTATGTAGTGGATTATGCTGCCACAATTAATTGAATTTGATGCCCAGTGAGGCTGGATGCTTTGTACATTTTAATTGATTTGTAATTATTATAATGCTAAGCCCAGCAGCTAGGATTGTAATTGCTGTAATTGTTAATTTGCTAAGGCTTCCAGTTAGGTCTAGGAATGATAATTGTCTTCTTTCGATTATAAAAATAATAAATATAAATTCATTTGCTAAGCCAAAATATTTGGCTAGGATATTTAGTCATGTTGTAATACTTATCCAGTCCCATTGTTAATTTGTACAACCAGTGTTCATTGATTGAATCTAATATTTAAAGAGTTATGATAAAGGTCATGTGACTAGTTCTATAATAAATGCCTGGAATTGGTGAAGAAGAAAACGTGAATAAGGTCAATTGCAGTCACTGGAAATGATATTGCGCATTTAAACTATGATAGATTATAAAAATTATACAGGATCTGCGGTGAACTGTGAAGAAGATATCTACCGATTACAGTGAGATACCGGATGTGACTGCTGGCAGGAATTTTCGATAAATATAGAACATAAGAGAGACTTCTGTGTTAGCTTCACGCACAGATTTACGCTTATTGTTCTTCGTGGTTAGTGTTTTCGCTTGGGATTATACGTCTGTGTTAGTTTACGCACAGATTAGTGTCGTTCTCGTGAACAGTGTTAGGTGCGTCAGAGCCGTGACGTGAGGTGGCTGGGCTCCCTCCGGGACCTGAGCTCACAGCCCTGAGCCCCGTGTGGGCGGCTGTGAGGTCCAGTCTGCAGCTCAGCTGTTTCAGTCCCCACCTACATCACCATGTCAGGCCCAGGAGAGCAGCCAACGTTTATTGGAATGGAGGAGAGTGGAGGACGACGTGGGCTGATGGGAGCCCCACCAAGAAGGCCAAGGATGCTGTAGAGACTGCTGTATCTGCCGATCTGCCACTAGTTCAGCCAGATGCCACCAAGAAGAACTGGTCCCCAGATGGACATAGGGTCATGGAAAGCTCACCAGAGGCTGTGCCTCACCTGGGGCTGGGGCCCGACCAGGTACCCACCCCAGTTGATACAGCCCACAGAGGATGGGAATGGCTGACTCCTCGTGGAGAAGAC
The DNA here is from genome assembly GCA_009830355.1 of Cherax destructor. Taxonomy (NCBI): domain Eukaryota; kingdom Metazoa; phylum Arthropoda; class Malacostraca; order Decapoda; family Parastacidae; genus Cherax; species Cherax destructor. Next base: position 9,991 of record WNWK01043867.1, on the reverse strand, counting down.
TTCCGCTTGCCTCGGACTTAAATGCAAATATGCCTTAACAATTAGGTTCCGATTACGGTTTGTAGGTATCTGAGGGCATCCCACTCAGCCCGCTGCGAGTTCACTCTCCGGAACGAGGTTTGGTTATTCTGGACGATGATTCTTCACGAGCACTAAAGGGCTAATGAAGCATCCAACATGGTGGAACTGATTGCTTGGGAGAGTTATACAAGGGGTGCTCTTACACGTCCTCTGTGCCTTCCATGACCTATTTTGGAACTGCCCAATATTGTCAAGGTAGAGCGTCTCACTGCCAGGTGAACAAGGTACCCACCCGACAGATACACCACAAAGGACCACTCCCACCCACCTGACCTTGGGTCTGGGAAGGTCAGGACCTGGTCATACCTGACAGGCCCACTCAGTGCTTCAACTGTCAGGGGTTCATCACATTGCAGCCACCTGCACGAGGGAAGAGGTGTGGAGTGTGCAGCAAGGCACACGACTCCAGACTGATCACACCTCAAACACGACCAGCGAGACCTCTCGCGAGCCTGCAGTGTTCAACTGCTCAAAGAGGCACATGCCTGGAACCAGAGCTGTCCTATGATGCAGCGCTGCGAGCGTCACCGGAACGGCTGGCACCCGCGGCAACGCCAACCTCAGAACTGCCCAGCAACAGTCAGCATGGGCTCCACCCGCAGCACCACGGATGCCACAGATGGGCGATACCTGCGAGTTCCCGAGTACTGGTCTCCAGCAGAGGTCAGGGGGCAGTCATGGTTTGCAGCTGCACGTGCCAACAGCAGGGCCAGCCAGCAGATTGATAAAACAAAGCCAACTGGGAAAAAGGCCTTTGGGCCCGGAACACTGCGCAGCAGGCCCCTGCTGGGCGCCGCCCCCCCACGCCATCTCACCCATGCCCCTTCCTGAGGGCAGGCCTCTCCGTGAAGCCCCGAGTCCCGCGGCTCCCCCCCCCAGGAGACCGGGCATTCACAGCACCCGGCCGGACCCAGGTGCACCAGCTATGCAGCTGCAGTGTCGAAGCTTTCCCAACCCTTCAGAGGAAGGGGAGATTCATTTCACTCGCCCCCAAAAAACCGTTGGGGGGAACCCCAGAGCTCCCCACTGCCCCGCCCTGCCCTCGGCGGAGGAAGGGGCGCCGCAGACAGCTTGTCGGGGTGCTAGGGGTTTCCTTTTCCCGGGCAGGAAGGACTCAAAGGGAAACCGCCATCATCCAAGAGCCTTTCCCGTCCATGATGGAGGAGACCGGGGTCCCCAAAAACGAAGGGCAACATGTCCCAGGCGGGGTGGGGTCAGAGGGTTCCCCATTCTTGAAGATCCTTCAGTGAATATTTTTGGGCTGCGACGGAAATTTCACTTAGTGATTGAAGCGCAGTACAAGATGAGATTGATGTCTTCCTGCTCCAGGAGACACTTCCCAAAACCACCACATAAACCCCGCACAAACCCCAGGATTCTCGGCTTACCTTCAGCGCCTGGAAGGAATACACCTCACTCTACCCCCCGACCCCATGACTTGCGGAAGGGGGGAGGCACAGGCCACCTTACACCTTCCGGATGGACGCCTCGGTTTTGCTAACATACAAACCCCGGCCCCTTGACATTTCAGGGCTGACTCGCCCCCTGAGGTCTATTGTGGCTGGGGATGTTATGCCCATCACCCAATACTTAATTCTGTCTCCCACCAACGCAGCAGGGAGGCACCTGCGACTGTGCTGGAGGATGTACCTGAGATCGCCCTCCTCAACAATGAGCCAACCCATCACTACGGTGGGCCGTCTGACATCACACTCATCTCCAGACGGCTGCTCGAGTGCAAGTTGGGAGGTCCACCCTGTCTAACCAGTGATCACTTTGCAGTGGTCACTAACTGATGGTCCAGCTGGCACCCACCTCCCCACGCATAACCCCAGATGGAATCTCAGAAGGCCGACTGGCCGGCCTGAGAGGTCATCGAGTGCTGAGTGAGCGGAGACTACTCTACCAGATGATCCAGATGAGGCGGCTCAGAACCACAGGCAGCTTCACGCAGCTGAAGCAGCCGTACCTAGGATTACGGCGAGGGTCATACAAGCATGACTGGTGGTTCTACAATGAGGTAATCAAGGAACAGAACCACGCATCAGTCGTCCGCAAGATGCACAGGCGCAATCCCACGGCCGAGTCCATGCATCTGCAAGGGAAGTGGTGCGGCATGCGCGCCATGTCTGCACAGGGTCCGGCAGGCTAAATGGTTTGAGGGTGTGCCTCCCCAGCTACCCACCACCTTATCTGAGATATGGACCAAGCTACGAATGGCCACTGGGCATGTCCAGTGTGGCTCGAACACACCCAGATCTTGCAGCAGAGGCTGAGCGACTGGTGGAACTCTTCACCTCCAGAGGCTATGGCTCAACTGCCTCAGGATCTCCAGACTCACAGGACACTCTCCTTCCAGAAGGGGGGCAAGGTGCGATTCCACCGACGAAGACTTCACTGACCAGAGCCCAGGCGGCCTTCAATCTCATCGGACACTGCGCCTGGATGATGGTGTCACCTATGGCATGATCACCGATATGGCCAATCTTGGCACGAGCTGTCCTATCTGGTCACGAAGCTGTCCTGGAGTCATCAACCGGACTTGGAGAACCGGCAGACTCCCTGCATGGAAGGAGGCTGACATCATACCATTCCTCAAACCCGGATCCTGGCAGGGAGACCCATCTCCCTCACCAGTTGCATCTCCAAGTGTCTGAGAGGATGGTGCTGGAGCGACTGAGATGGAAGCTTTGCCTCCTCATAAACACCTCTATGGGTTCACCAGAGGAGGGGCACCTTGAAAGCCTTACCACCCTACTGGCCAGCATTGGGTCGGACGCCCAAGCTCACATTGTTGTCTTCCTCAGACCTTGAGAAAGCTTGAGCTCGCCAGTGCACCTGCCGTCCTTGTACTCTTGGCCGCAGGGAAGAGGACAGGATGCTTGCATGGCTTCGATCCTATCTCCAGGACAGGCGCGCTCGGTCCGTTTCAGGGCATACCTCTTCAAGAACTCGAAAATATTCCCCAGGCAAAATTAGTCCCGCCTGTTCAATGTACTGATGGCCCCGCTTGTGAGCTTTCCTTTTCCATAGGAACCTTCCTGCCACGCCGTTTACCCCGGGGTTATCACATTCCCGGAAGCCCGGCCGTTGAGCGCCCAGGAGGGCCTCAACCACTGGCTTATTGCCGTCGCCTGGGGCTCAAGATATCTGCAGCAAAATCTAAAGCCATGATCCTTCGCACTAGGGAACCCAATGAGAGGCTGCGGATCCTGGGCATCAACCTGAATGGGTTCACAGCAAGGTACCTTTGGCATCACATTGTCAAATACCTCACCTTCCAGAAACATACGCCACATCAAAGAGAGCTCTGCAGAGGGTCCAGGAATGAGTGCCATGACCGTAACCAAAGGGTCGGGGTCACCTCGAGGTCATGAGGTTGTTCTACATATCAGGCCGTGCCGCTCATCGACTCATGGCGTTGCTCTGGTTCACGCCAGGCCCACGAACATCAAGTGTCTCTGTGTGGTCCAAACACAGCTGTACGGGCCATGCTAGGGGCGCCTAGGTGGCCAATGCGGTAGCTCGAACTTCGAGGGCCCAGCTGCAGCCCCTTGGGGACAGGACCCAAATCTTGTAGCTCCCAAAAAAGGATAGCAAAGTCCCTCCGCCTCCCGGGAGCTTACAAACTGATGAGGGATATACGGGTCCACCAGGGACATGTCATACCAAGCATGCGGCCGCCGGTGGTTGTGGTCAGTTGCAGATGCCACAAGGAAGCTCCTGCCCATGACATTGCTCCAGGATGAAGGCTGCGACAGACTTGCAGCGATCTACACGGTGCCGCCCCCTTGCGCCAGAGCTGCTGGCAGTGCACTGGACAGCCCTACCAGGCAGCAAGAGGCATTGTCCCCAGCACATTCTGCAACAACTTGCTTCAGCTAGCATTACGGGTGTGGAAAGCCCTGGGTGTGTGCCGTATACACTGATAGCTCCAGAGACCCAGATGCGAGCCGCACAGCTGCTGGGATGTTCCACAGCAATCTGACAGCAGGTTGGCGCTCTCCCAGACCATTGCACCATACTCCAGGCTGAACTCTATGCCATTCAACGAGCTCTGCAGCATGCGATTGCAGACCATCAGCATCCCCTGTTATTCATGTTGATTCCAAGTCAGCAATCCAGGCAATTATGCACAAAGAGCCAAGGGACAACATACACTTACTCACGTCCATTCGGGCGACCTGCAGACGCTCATGGCTCAGGGTCTCAGAGCCATCATCAACTGGATCCCGAGCCATGTGGGTATCCCAGGCAATGATGCAGCAGATGAGGCTGCTAAGGCCGCAACGCTCGAGGCACAGCCACGTGGTGCAATCGCCATCAGCCTCCAGCCAGGTTATGCTATGGGCTACCAGTGCGGCCAGGCGCCCACTTCCTGACCCTGGGATTCCCGGAGCCGCCGCTGGTATGACAGGGCGACTCACAGGGCACCCTCCAACCATTCGGAAGCAGCCCAGGGAACTGCAGGTGGCTATCCACCGCCTGCGCTTAGGTATCCCATCACTGCACAGATCATTGAACAAGCAAGAGAGAGCTCTGTGCCCACTGTGACCGGATGGTTTCGACACCCTGGTGCACTACCTGTTGGACTGCCCAGCTACATTGCCCCTTCGCCGCAGACACTTCCCGATGACCCCGGTGGGCGGGCTCCGGAAGATGAGGCGGCACATCTGGTGTACTTGCTGTCAAAGATTTGGAGACCTTACTCATTGCACGTCATCCCCCTCCCGCTGACGTCACTGTGAAGGCCTGCTGGGCCTCCGTTGCACCCTGCACCAACTACCATTGAGCAACTACCTTTGGGACTTCGTTTGTCCATAGATTCGAGAGGATCCTCTTCCCACCAAAGGAATACCACACATGTACCTTTAACGTCGATACATGACACTTCCCTACAGGGGAACCGATGCCGGGTCGCCAAATTGGAAGAGACCCGGGCCGGGATCCATACTGGCAGATCATATAGAATAGAATAGAACTGTGAAGATGATAATGAAAAAGAATTACTTGTTAATCAATATTATGAGATAGAAGATAAAATACTATCATGTAAAAGTGAGGTATTAAATAAATTAAAATATGTAAATACTTCAGTTGACCAGTCTAGTAATGTAAATGCCAGGTCTTTGCCCAAACTCCCAGAGTTATGTCTACCAACACTTAGTCCAGGGGACAGCTGGAAGGAATTCTGGTCAGTATTTAAGGTTGCGGTGCATGTGAGAAATGACCTAGCAGATGTCACAAAATTATTTTATCTTAAAGGGCAGGTCAGAAGAAATGCTTATGCTCTGCTTCATGGATTCCAAAATATAGACTCTAGTTACCTAGAGGCAGTTGACTTGTTAGAGGTGACATATGGTATTCTGGAACAAAGTAGATTGGACCTAGTAAATATTGTAATTAATTTAAGAACTCCAGAGCACAATTACCATAATTTACAACAATTTAGGGTCAAATTAGAAAGCACTCTTAAGTCCTTGAGTAACAGGTTTGATCTGGGTGAATCAGACTGGATATTAAGTGCTATCTTACAAACTAAATTGACCAGCAAAACTATAGTGGTTGTCTAATAAATGCCACAATTTATTTTCTCTGGAGGAAATAAAATTAGGTCTACAAGAATTAATTGTTCAATTACAGACCGGCCAACCAAATACTAATTCTAAGAATTTAACACAAAATGATTCTGATGTATCTGTCAGGTCTCACAAATGGAAAAAAATATCCTGATGTTAATCATCATAATTCATCCCATAAAATGGGTTGCATGGCCAGATTAATAATGGGCAAGTCAAGCAAAATAGGTATTGTCTTTTCTCCAAGAATTGTAATGCTTATGATTCATGGGATGTTAGGGTGGAAAGATTAGAAGAACTTAGCAGATGTATCAGATGTTTAGGCAATCATAATGTAAAGGATTATTATGCCAAACTGAATAATTGTTATCAATGCCACAAAGGAAGGTATCATGTAGTAATGTGTAAAGGTTTAAATAATAGTGATTATCATAATAATGATGATGATAATGATAATAATAATGTTGATGACCCTGACACACCAGTTACTAATGTCAAAATTGCAGCTAATGTTAATGATGATGACATAGCTGAAGTGGCCTTACCCATGGTGAATGTAGAAATTCGGGATAAAAGGCGCAAATAAAAAAATGTAACTGCATTACTGGAAAAGGGATCATAACACACATTCATAAAACGTAGCTGCCTTAATGGTATGAAAGTGCGAAAGGGGGATCCTACAAATGTAAAATTATCTGCTTTTCTGTCAGATAAAAGTGCCCAGTTGTACGATACAATTGGACTTAGTGAAGCTACTGAAAGGCTTTCACAAAATGGTGTAGAATTGGCACCTTCTTGTGTTAATAATGACTCAGTGGGGGCAATAAATATTTTAACAGGGAGTGATTATTATGCCTCCTTTGTAAAGGGTATGATAAAGAAATGTGGTGTCACTCTTCTAAAGACAGCAGGAGGACATGTAATGTATGGTAGGCTTCCTCGTACTAATAATGAATGACTTAGAGAAAACAATAAGTACAGTCACTTTGTATCTTACTCATGAAATAGCGCCCTAGTATAAATATTCTTCCATGGAGGAGGATGTTGAGCCAGTGTATAAATTGTGGGAACTGGACAGCATCGAAATCAATGTAAATGAAGAAAGTCCAGATGATTCCTTTACTCAGGAACAATATCTGAAGAATGTTAAATATGAATCTGGACAATACTGGGTGCTACTCCCGTGGAAGCTGAATCATCCTGAATTACCTGCAAATTATAGGATGGCCTATGGGCAACTAAAAGCTCAGCTCCACGAATTGAGTAAGCCACCAGAATTGTTGACTGCATATGATATAATTAATGAACAGCTAAAGAATAAATTCATAGAGGAAGTACCTCCTGAGGAGGCAAAAATTTATGGTCATTACTTGCCACATCATGGAGTTAGAAAGAACTCTAAAACTACTCCCCTAAGAATTGCTTTTAACTGTAGTGCTAAGAGTAGTAAAAATGTACCCAGTTTAAATGATTGCTTAATGACAGGTCCGTCGTTGACGGAAAAATTCGGAGATATATTGTTAAATTTCGGGGTTAAGAATTAGGCCTTTCCTACGAGTGTGTTTGCAGGAGGCAGACCGGGATTGTACCCGTTTCTTGTGGCCTGAGAATCCTGGTGACCCACTTAACCCTCTGAAAACTTTTCGCTTTAGGAATGTATTATTTGGTGCTACATCCAGTCCGCTCCTACTTCAAGCGACGATAAATGCACACCTTAAACGTACAGGTGGTCCACTGAGTGAAGTAATGAGTAAACAATTTTATGGGGACATTTTCCTGGGTGTGACGTCAACTGAAGAGGAACTGATGAGGACATATGAAGAGGTTAATAAAATAATGCAAAGTACAAATATGCCTCTGACGGAATGGAATAGCAATTCGTCCAAATTAAAGTACAAAATTAATAAAGATTGACCTGGAATTGAAGTACCTAATGTAGTAATATATTGGGATTAACCTAGGATACTGAGAAAGATTTGTTATTATTAAAACCTAATAATTAAGGTATACCCAGCAAATTAACAGAGTCTTGCTTGCTGAAGTTTCCAAATGCTTCGATTCACTAGGCTTAGTGTCACCCCTTACAATAAGAGGGAAATTGTTAATACAAGAAGCATGGAAACTTTGATGTGCTTGGGATGAAACCCTACCTAAAGAATTTATTAAAAAGTGGGAAGAATTAATAGGTGATTATGTAAAGATTCCACTATGAACTTCCCACGTAATGTAGCAAGTCAAGATGGTGATATATTACACATTTTTTTGGGATACTTCAAAATTGGCGTATGGAGAAGTCGCTTATATGCAATATAATAATTCTATGTCTTTTGTTATGTCTAAGGCTAAAGTAGTTCCATTTAAAGTGCGTACATTGCCTCAGTTGGAATTAACAGCCATTTACATAGGTGTCAAATTAGCTAGTTATATAAGAGATAAATTGCAGGAGATAAATATTAACGACACTGTGATGTGGTCTGATAATGAGGTGTCCTTACAATGAATTCGTAATGGTAACAGTAAGATTGTGTACGTACAAAACAGAGTCGTTGAAATTAATCAAATTCAAGAGAAATGTAAGAGTTTGGGTCAACGTTTATTAACATTTAATCATATACCTGGTGACGAAATTCCAGCTGATTTCTTGTCACGAGGCTTGACTTATGCTAAATTTGTGAATACTGTATCAAAAGACCTAGTTGGTTGGTAAAAAAAAGTTAATTGGCCTTTACAAAAGGCATATATTGCACATATTGAAATTACTCTGACCACCGCTCCAATAATTTGTCCCTCATTAGCCATTGATATTAATAGGTATTCTTCCTTACCCAAACTAATTAATGTAACATTGCTAGTGTTTAAATTTATAAACAAAATTAATATTTCATATAATTTTCCACATCCTATAAAATTCTGGATTCAGAGAGTGCAAGAAGAAATCTATGGAGATGAAATTAAACTTGTTAAAAGGAAAAAATGTAACTTAAGGCTGTATTTAGACGATGATGCAATTAGATGTAGAGGTAGGTTACAAAATGCTGTATTGTGTGAATATGTAACGTATCCTATCTTCATACCAAGGCCCATTCTCTGATAATTTTAATTTTAAATGTGTATAAAAATTGTAAGGTTCAAAGTGGAGTATAAAAATATTTTACAATTAAGTCGTTTATCAACGACCATCCACCAGCCGCAGTGCGGAAAATTTTGAATTTTCCTAAATTCAGCATGTGTAAATTTGAATAATATAATAATTGTGTATTAAAATGTGACGCCGATTTGACCCTTTAAGAAATTTAGTGTGAATAAGGGAGTGCAGCGGCTGCGGAGGGATACAAGGGAGGAGGACGCCATGATGGAATAAGCTGGGAACACTGGTTGTTCTCTCATCAGGATTTAAACAAAGGTCAGTTTGATGATCAGTCTCCCGAGAGACTTTGTGATATAGCGATAACAGAGAGACAAGCAAAGCATCTTAATAACTTACTACAAGGTGTTTCACTCGTAGGAGGCCCCGAGTTACCGATTACTACAGACAAAATATAATCCGACGACATTCATCTTTGCAAATATACAGGGTCTAAAGCCAGCGACGAACAACAAAATACCTTACATCCGTGGACTGCTTACAGAGTCAAATGCAATGTTTGCGGCTTTCACAGAGACCCACATAAAGGATCACTTGCACAATGAAATATGGATCCCTGGCTACAACCTATACAGATGTGACAGAGTGAACAGGCAAAAGGGGGAAGGGGAGGTTGGTCTGTATATCACAGAGTCACTTATATGCTCAGAACTACTAAATGCCTCAAATGATGTAGTTGAAGTTTTAGCAGTAAAGATCGAGAATCAAAACCTGGTCATCGTGGTTGTATACAAGCCTCCAGATGCAACGTCCCAACAATTCCAGGAACAGCTTCTGAAAATTGACCACTGTCTGGAAAACCTTCCAGCTCCTGCCCCCAACAACTTGCTCCTGGGGGACTTCAACCTAAGGCACCTAAAATGGAGGAATATTGCAAATAATGTGGTAGCAGAGATAACACCAGGAAGCAGCTCAGATGAAAACTCGCACACACACGAGCTTTTAAATCTCTGCACCAAATTCACCTTAAACCAGCAAATAATAGAGCCTACAAGATTGGAGAATACACTGGACCTCATCTTCACTAACAATGATGATCTGATACGAAATGTCATCTTATCAAAAACGATATACTCAGATCACAACATAATAGAGGTCCAGACATGCATGAGGGGGGCCCCAGATCGACAAAATGTGATGAGTCGCGAGGGAGCCTTCTCCAATTTCAACTTCAATAACAAAAACA
>WNWK01043866.1:0-15325 GCA_009830355.1 Cherax destructor | reverse complement strand
AAAAGATAAACAGAAAAAAACCTTAACGTTTCCCTTTTTGCGATTCTCAGTTACCACTAATGTACGCTGAATTGACTGCCACACTGGCACAAGAAGCAGCAGTACTTTACAAGTCCAACCATGCAGTCCCAATAACAAACCTGTTATTTTAGGTCACCACAAATTTTCCACCCAAACTTCTCATATTCGATCAGAGTGAGAAGTTTCAGCATTAGTTCATGTTTCGAGTCAAACATCACCCAAGACTCAGAAAGGTCTTGATCTATCTCCAAATCAAAAGCAAAAACAGAAGGAAAATCAATTTTAACCCAGAACACAGAGGTAACATCATTAACCACTTGGATCAATGATTTAAGAATTTCGAGCCCACTGGCACACACAAATTTAGCGATGATTTAGTTGCCACTATTGAGAATGTGTTCGTAGATCAAGTGAATTGAAAAAGAGGACATAAATCTTCCGCAATAAATGACAATAATACCATAAGTACTATAATGACCGAGAACTACGCAACACATGTAGCTAGTGGGATTGGTAAACATGGTAAACAGTATCTTGAGTGTAAAACTTAACGTTCCAAGCTGCACTAACAAATGCAAGTAATAGAAAGCAAGAACTTAGGCAACAAGAATGGGAACAATTTGTTAGTAAATTAAATAGCTCTGCCCATCAAAATTTAGTCTGTGAAGATATAAAAAAAAAATAACCAGGAAAGACTGGTATTGTTACTCATCAGTTTCCTCTTGAAAGAGCAAATTGTCTCACAAATAACACTGGTCTGCATTTGGAATATTTTTATTTTTATTTTTATTCTTACATATTCTTGGGCTGCTGATTGTAAATATCTAAACCATTTTGCTCTATCACGTAAGGATTTTAAATAAAAAACAAATTAATGATAATAAAAAATGCGAATTATTAATAAATTGTTACTTTATTAAAATTAGGCAAGTAATCATGGAAAAGCACATTGTGTTAGTTTTAAGAACATATGAATTCCAAATAAACATGAATCAAATCAAATGATTTTATTAAAAAAAATATGTTCCTAATGGTTAGCCTACATACTGAATCAAATATAGCAGGACCACTTTGATTTTCGCTTGTGCTGTGCATCGAGACCATTACGTTTCAATGACCAGCAGTAATCCACCATCATGCTGATATTTCATTTGCTCTGGTATCGAGTTTCCATGGTGCAAATAGTCTGATGGAACCACCGTTCTCCATGTTCCTCACTGTAGTCTCCACAATTGTTGGGAAAATAGTCAAGATGTGAGTGCAAAAAGTGCATCTTCAAACTCATTCTAGACCCAAAATCAAGTCTTGGATCATTTTTTTTCATATTCGGGGGAGCGCCTGTTTCCCAGGAAGTTGTGGACAATCCGCTTGAATGAAAACCAGGCATTCACCTCGACACCTGCTAGACTGAAGGTCTAGTGGTGGTAGCAGAATTTTCTTGGGGCCAACTAGTGGCACAGTTTTCAAGTTGTGACTTCTTGGTCGCCAGTCTTTTTGCTCATAGTGTTGGATGTCTGCCCTACTATCCCAAAGACACAGAAAACAGGGATACTTGGTGTATCAGCCTTGAAGACCTCGTAGGAGAGCAATAACTTTTAAATCACTACAAATGAGAAAATTGTGATTCTGGTACTTGACTGCAGATATTATTGTCTTCATATTTGCGTAAGTTTTTGACATTTGGACACTATGGCCATTTGGCACAGATGCAGCTGTGTTGCCATTGTAGAGAAGTACAGCTTTTAAACTTGTTTTAGAAGAATCAATGAAGAGTCTCCATTCATCTGCTTTGTATGACATCCCCATGTGTTCACTAAGGCCAGAAATATTTGAACAGAAAACTAAAGAATCCTCTTTGTCAAAGAACTGAGTGAATTCCGCTTCACGATCACGGTACCAAGCGAATGTTGTTCCAGGAGCTAGAAGCCTGTGTTCCTTCAGTCTACAGCCAAGTAACTGTGCACTTTATTTTGGAAGGTTAAGGTCTCTCACCAAGTCATTGAGCTCAACTTGGTTGAAGGGTTTGGGATCGTCATTTGTTGGTGGTTCATAGTCTACTTCGATCTCCTTAGAATCACTGGTATCAGACTCTGATGAAATTTGCCATGTCTAAGGTGGCACAGGTACAGGAATATCTTCAGAGTGTGGAACAGCCTTATTGCTGAAGGAATATTTGGGTATATTATGCGATCTTTCGTCTTCTTGTTGAATCCAGCTACTTTAGTCGTCTCTGACCATATCTCTGTCATAATTAAGCTACAATCTACTCCATTCCCCACACCCACCCGCCCAAAACCCAACCTAAAAACACTAGGCTTCGACCCCTTCCAGGACTACCTAGCAAACGACCAGACTATTTTTCTGGAGAATCAACCCTCCACTGCAATAGATGTGGCGATCACCTCCCTCCATGTAAGAATCACAGAGGCCACAGAAGCATGTTGCCAACTAATTACTTCCAGGGTCTACCAACAGTACAAAACAACCAGGAAAATAAAAGACAGCATGAATAATTACCAAGCTGAATGTAGTAGCCCACACGCCAGGTACTCCAAAGAACGAGAAGGGAATTAATAACACTCATCACCCAGCACAAAAGAGAAATATGGAAGTACCTTGTGCTTCAAGCTAACCAGAACAATTCTGGAGCAAGATCCGTAGACTACTGGGGGCTAAGCACTCACCCACTCAACTCCTCACACACTCATTCACTGACGTGGATGGTGAGGAAGTGACTACCTTGCTCGAGGACCCAAAAGATCAAGCTAACTTGATGGGTGAGGTGTGGAAGAAAATTCTCTCTCACAATGACAGCAGAAGATTCAACAATAACCACTACCTGTGGGTCAACCAGTGGCGTGACGAAAACTGGGAAGACTTCCACCCAATACCATTAATCGATACATCTTCTCTCGAATCCGAGCACCCTCTCACTAGGCCAATCACCCTTAGGGAAATGACCCAAGTCATTGGACGAATGAGAAATAAGTCACCTGGCCCTTCAGGCATAACAGTAAAACAGCTAAAGTACCTACCCGTAATTGTAAGATGTCCCTATTAAACATCTGTAATGCTGTCCTGGCGTCTGGCCATTTCCCTATAACATTCAAGACAGCAAAGATGATCTTCATCTCAAAACCCAACAAGGACATCCGTAATCCAGAAAACTACAGACCTATCTCCCTACTCGAAGTCGCTGGCAAAGTCTTCTAAAAAATCATCTCCAACAGACTGAACTACTACATGGAATTCAGTCACCTCTTCACCGAAAACAGTTTGTCTTCAGGTTTCACCGCGGAACACAGCATGCTATCAACATCATCTATGATACTGTGGATAGCCTGAAGAACCAAGGAAACCTGACCCTAATTGCAACGAGGGACGTTCACAAAGCCTTCGACAGTCTCTGGCACGATGGGCTTATATTCAAACTTGCCGACGTACCAGACCACAACTGGACCTTTCTCGGGCTCATATTCAATTTCCTAACAGGCAGAAGCATCATCCCCAACTTTAATGGCAAATCTGCAGTACCATTCACCCCAACAGCTAGAGTACCACAAGGCTCATGCCCAAGCCCCATACTCTTCAATATTTATGTAAATGACCTCCCACAACCTGAATACAATGATACCATCATCACCCAATTTGCAGACGATGTTATCCATGTGTGTCATCCACCCCCATATCAGGTGCAACAAAATACAGGAGAGTAATAGTGAAAATGAATGAGGAATTAAGAAGAACAGCTAACTGGGAGAAAAAGTGGAGAATCACAACTAATCCATAAAAAGTCCTCATCAGCACCATCGGCTGTCTCCCATCTACCATAGAAGACGAAGGAGGTATCTCCATAAGAGGCTCACGTGTCGATATCAGAAACCCTAACAAGATCCTGGGATACGGGATCGACAGATTACTTCACTCCACTTCTCACATCTCTAAAAAAGTGAACCTAGCTAAAGCTCGCCTCGGCCAACTATTCAGATGCAAAGAAGCCCCTCCCCACATCAAGAAGCACCTCTATAAGATGATGATTAGACCTTTGTTAGAATACCCCTGTGTACCCATAGCACTAACAACTAAAACCAACATGCTTCGGCTTCAACGGGTCCAGAACAAAGCCCTCCGATTTATCACTGGGACCAGGTTCAGAGACAGAATCAGGATGGAAGACCTGCATATTCAACAAGACATCGCTACAAATAATGTCAGAATTGACAAACTAAAGCTATATGACATGCAAGAACTGATAGAGAAAAAAAACCTCAACCAGTAAACACTACCGACTATGTCATCAACACACCTCCCCACCGAACCCAAAGAATGACCCTGCAACAAAGAGTTAGACGTTTCATTCACAAGGACAACTACCCACGACCAAGAATCTTGTGTGACCTCCCCGTTGAACCAGAAGTGTGGACACCACCAGACACAGTCTACGTCCAACAACGAAGATAAATGTTCCCCATCTATGGGTGACCTACCTTTATCAAACTACATCTTACAACTAATCTTGTAACACTCTCGAACTTCCTACTATAGGACACCACCTCAGAAACTGCTTGACCAGCTCCGGGCTAGCCACCAACAACATCGAAAGCCCAGCAACTACCACCTGTTGCAGCAGTCTTGCCTCCGACCTCAAAAAAAAAAAAAAAAAAAAAAGCAATTGCTAATCGTATGCATTCTTCCAACTCAGTAGCATGCTGGGATACAGTAGCATGCTGGGATACAGTAGCATGCTGGGATACAGTAGCATGCTGGGATACAGCTGTATATCGGTGTGCAACTGATGGGCAGTAGGCATACCCACCTCATAAAATAAACTTATGAATAACTCTACATACACACACACTTATTAAATTGCGCCAAAGTGGTTAGGCCACTTACCTTTATAACCCCCACCTCCCCCTCCCCCCTCCCAACCATTTCCCATGTTTCCATCCTTACCCATCCTTCTTCCTTCCCCATCTTACCGACGGTCAGGTCAAATCAAGCTCAAGCTCAAAGCAGTCATCATGGTGGTTCATCTGCTCCCGCCATACCATTGGTACTCCAAGGGGCATTTAAGTTTTCCAACTGACCACATTTGGAGTTTACTGATGCAACTCTTGCAAGCTTTGTGTGGTGCAAATGGTTTTTCCTGGTCTCCAAGTTTGCAGCCAAAATAAACAAAGAAGCAGAGCTTCAATAAAGGAGTAATGTTGTTCCAGGAATCTGAAGGGGTGAATTGCCCGCAGACATAGAAAAATATGTCTGGTGAATTTATGCAGCCTCTAGACATATTAATAATCTGAAAATAAAGAAAAATATATTAGATTTAACACTTAATTCAATATAAGAAAAGCATTTTAATTGGTAATATACCACTTTCTCGTTTACTTATGATATACAAAAAGAAAAGGAAAAACCTGTAGTGTACTTCTGAAGGAAGGATGAAACTGACTAATTTTATTAGCCAAAATATTGATGGTAGTGATTACCTCTTCACCGAGTATGAATTAGATAATGCATTAAATAAAAGTTGATCAACTGCTCCTGGAGAGGATGGTATAACTTTTGATATCCTCAGAACCTTAAGGCAGCACTCTGTAGTCTCAGTTACATTGAGGGAGTTCTTCCTACTTCCTGGACCAATAGTCTCATTGTGCCTATCTCTAAGCCCCAACAGCCTGATACATTTAGACTGATCTTCTTAACTAGTTGTCTTTGTAAAACTTTTGAGAATGATACATAACAGACTGTTCTACAGAATCGCACACCAACTTTCCCCTCATCTCTATTGGTTCACAAAAGAAAAAAGTGTGCAAAACTGTATTTGTGCCTTTCTCACTGCACACACCTCTACCAGCTTTACCATATTTTTTATTTAATATCCGCATTTGATATCGCAAACAGAACCGTTATGCTACATGAACTAGCCAGAATGAATATTGATGGTAGCTTACTCAGCTGGGTAATAAGATGTCTGTAAATTATCGTATCCTCTGTCCTCTAGCAAGGTTTTGGAAGTGAGTCTAAAGAAATGTCCCTAGGTACACCGTAGGGAGGTGTTCTCAGTCCCATGCAATTTAATTAATGTTCTGATTAATGCTCTCCTAAACGCTCTACCTGCATCACCTACACATATAGCTATAAGTTATGCTGATGATATCATAATTCATACAATAGGGCATCAGATGTGTTCCATTCATAATGCAGTTCAAGCAAATAACAAAAAGACACAATACCGTGACTGGAACAATACACACACAACCCGCACATATAAAAGAGAGGAGCTTACGACGACGTTTCGGCCTGACTTGGACCATTTACAAAGTCACACTAACACACAAAGACGGGGAAGTGGTATTTATAGGCAGGCAGACAGGGGAGGGTACCAGAGAGTGGGGTAATAATGGAGTAAGTAGTGGAAGTGGTAGTAGTAGTAATAGTAGTAGTTGAGACAGTCATATTCTAGAGGAGCACTGCAATGAGGCTAGCGGCCCGCAAGGGTGGGACGAGAACACAGAGGGAGGAAAGGCGAATAAAATAAAGGACAAATACAAGGCAAAAGAAAGGAAAGAAAGGAAAACCCATAGGAGAAAAAAAGGAGAAGAGGGAAGAGATGAAAGGGGAAGGAATCAGGTTAAGTCACGGGTGTTCTGAAGTTTAGAGCATTTAACAATGTAATGAGAGAGGAAAGAATCAACAGAGACAAAGCCAGGGCTAAGATTCATACAGGGAAAGTTGTGTATAAGGGAGGATTCAACCAGGCGGCGACTATGAAAGTTAGACGTAGGGTAGACAGTTTTAGCAGAAGACCAATCAATAGGATGACTGTGATCTCTGACATGACAGAAAAGAGCATTATTAGTGTCTGCAAGCCTAACACTATTTTTGTGCTCCCTGAGTCTGTCAGAAAGAGATCGGCCAGTTTCTCCGAAGTACTGAAGAGGACAGGAGGAGCAAGAAATAGAGTAGACACCAGGAGAATCTGTGGAGGGAGGGGAGGTATGAACTAGATTAGTGCGAAGAGTGTTAGTCTGACGAAAGGTAAGTTTGATGTCTAAGGAACGGAGAGAGTTGCTGAGATTAGAGAGACCAGAGATGTAGGGAAGGCAGAGGACTGGAGAGTTCTCAGGAGTAGAGGGTTTAGGAGAGAAGAAAGTCCGTTTGGCACGAGAGAAAGCAGAGTATTGTTCCAGTCACGGTATTGTGTCTTTTTGTTATTTATTTATGGACCCCGCAGGTAAGCGTCTTATTCTTTCTAACTTTTTTAATGTTCTTCCTTCTTTTAAATCCCTCTTTCGTTCTTATGAGGCTGCTCTTATTGCCACCAGGCGTCGTAAGAATCAGCTTCGCTTTCTACGTGACTGTCTTGCTGAGCAAGTTCTACCCCCTTCCTTCTCCCATTTCCTGAAACCCAACCCACTGGGCACTCCCTTTCCTGAGCATGCCCGTCTCCTACTCCAACAACTCATTATTTCTACTAAGTCTCAGGTTGAAGATGCCTTCTTTACTCTCCGTCAGCGTCAACATGCTCTCTTTGCTTCTCTTCCACAAGATCTCTGTAACCTTCTCACTACCGTCGCTTTTGACACTGCTCGCCTGAATTCACAAATGTATTCTTCTAAACTACAGAACAAACTTCAACGTCTCATCTCAGACAGCCCTTGGTCTAAATTCTCCCTTACCGACTGTGTTACTAATCTGTCTTCTGTCACACTCTCCCAGCATGAGCTTGAACTGCTTGGTTTTGGTCTTTCCTTTGCCACTTCACCTGCCCCTCGCGCTGGTATTGACATGATTAGCTCTTTTGACTCTTTTCGCCAGTCTCGCTCTCGTAATAATAATCTTCCTGATCTATCCACTTTTCGTGGCGCTCTCCTTCCTGCTCTTGATAGCCTGTTTTCTAAAACCATCACCTTCCTCGCCGCTATCAACTTGCCCTTTCTGCTCTTAAATCCAACGCTAACATTGTCATACTCTCTTCTGATAAAGGTAATTCGGTTGTTATCCTCGATCATGAGGATTACCTCCGTAAAGCCGATGTCTTGCTCTCTGACTCACGTACCTACACTCCTCTCGTTTCCAACCCTCTTGATCGCATCAAGAGAACTTTCAACAAGAAACTTAAGACTCTCTCCGACCTCTGTCCTTCTGACTTTAACCTTGTTCAACGTTTTCGTGTCATCTGTCCCTCTCTGCCCTATTTCTATGGCCTTCCCAAAACTCACAAACCTGATATTCCTCTGCGTCCCATCATATCTTCTAGAGGTTCTGTCTCTTATTCTCTTGCTTCCTGGCTAGCCAAAACCCTCACTCCGTTTCTTGGTACTTTTCTCCTCCCCACCTTCGTCACTCTCAAGACTTCATCGAACGGGTTCGCTCTCTCCGACCTGTAAGATGCTTAGTCTTGATGTCGAGTCCCTCTTCACTAATGTCCCTCTGGATGATGTCCTTAATTTTCTCAGAGAGAAGGCTAATGAAGGGTTACTTCATCTCCCTATACCTACTGATGTCTTTCTTGATCTTATCCGCCTTTGTGTGAACTCTAACTCCTTTTCCTTTCAAGGTAAATATTATTCTCAAACCTTTGGTGTCGCTATGGGCTCTCCTCTATCTCCTGTTCTTGCTAATCTTTACAGGGAATACTTCGAGACTGTCCTTCTTCCCACTATTGATGTATGTCCTTCACTCTGGCTCCGCTATGTAGATGACATCTTTGCTCTTTGGCCTCATGACTTAAGTCTCTTCCAACCTTTTCTTGATGATCTTAATAATCTTGCCCCTTCCATTAAGTTTAAAGCTGATTGGGAATCTAATTCTTTGCTTCATTTCCTTGACGTTCATGTCCACCGCTCAGTTACAGGTTTTGCCTTCTCCGTGTACCGCAAGCCTATGCACAGTGGCATGTACATTCATTACTTCTCTTATCATGCCTCCTCTGTCAAGAAGAGTGTTCTTATATCCCTTTTTCTCCGTGCTCCCCGCATCTGTGATCCTCAGTTTCTTGAAGCAGAAATTTCCACTCTTCATAATTCATTTTCCCGCCTGGGCTACCCTTCCCATTTCATAGACTCTGCTTTCTCTCGTGCCAAACGGACTTTCTTCTCTCCTAAACCCTCTACTCCTGAGAACTCTCCAGTCCTCTGCCTTCCCTACATCTCTGGTCTCTCTAATCTCAGCAACTCTCTCCGTTCCTTAGACATCAAACTTACCTTTCGTCAGACTAACACTCTTCGCACTAATCTAGTTCATACCTCCCCTCCCTCCACAGATTCTCCTGGTGTCTACTCTATTTCTTGCTCCTCCTGTCCTCTTCAGTACTTCGGAGAAACTGGCCGATCTCTTTCTGACAGACTCAGGAGCACAAAAATAGTGTTAGGCTTGCAGACACTAATAATGCTCTTTTCTGTCATGTCAGAGATCACAGTCATCCTATTGATTGGTCTTCTGCTAAAACTGTCTACCCTACGTCTAACTTTCATAGTCGCCGCCTGGTTGAATCCTCCCTTATACACAACTTTCCCTGTATAAATCTTAGCCCTGGCTTTGTCTATGTTGATGCTTTCCTCTCTCATTACATTGTTAAATGCTCTAAACTTCAGAACACCCGTGACTTAACCTGATTCCTTCCTTTTCATCTCTTCCCTCTTCTCCTTTTTTCTCCTATGGGTTTTCCTTTCTTTCCTTTCTTTTGCCTTGTATTTGTCCTTTATTTTATTCGCCTTTCCTCCCTCTGTGTTCTCGTCCCACCCTTGCGAGCCGCTAGCCTCATTGCAGTGCTCCACTAAAATATGACTGTCTCAACTACTACTATTACTACTACTACCACTTCCACTACTTACTCCATTATTACCCCACTCTCTGGTACCATCCCCTGTCTGCCTGCATATAAATACCACTTCCCCGTCTTTGTGTTAGTGTGACTTTGTAAATGGTCCAGTCGGCCGAAACGTCGCGTAAGCTCCTCTCTTTTATATGTGCGGGTTGTGTGTGTAGTTCAAGCAATATGTAATAGATTAGGCCTCATCATATCTTCATCTAAAACGAACATATTGAGAAACAAACACAAATAACTCACACATAGAAGAGAGGAGCTTACGACGATGTTTCGGTCCGACTTGGACCATTTACAAAGTCACACTAACAAAAAGGAGACAAGGAGGGAGTATTTATAGGCCAGCAGACAGGGACGGAACGAGAGAGAGTAGTGGAGGAGTAATAGTAGTGTAGTAGTAGAGTCAGTCTATACTAAGAAAGAGGAACACTGGAAGGAAGCTAGGGGCCCACAGAGGGTAAGAGCAAGAACACAGAGGGGAAAAATTAATAAATAGGAGAAAACGTTAGCATATGAGAGGTTTTTACAAAGTAGAAGTGATGCAAGGAGGGAAGAATATACGGAGAGAAAAAGAGAGTAAATGAAAGAGTTTTAGTGAGATGTTATCAACAAATTTTGTTGAAAATAAGAAAAAGTTTTGGAGTTGACAGTTAAAAATAGGAGAGGAGGGAATATTTTGAGTAATTGTTAAATGTTGATGAAGGCAAGGAAGCTGTGATTTCGTGTATAGGGCAAGGAGGATTAACATCGTATAGGAGTGAGGAAGACCCAGTTGTGACTGTGGGGAAAGTTCGTGGGGCAGTGAGTAGAATGAAAGGGAGTAAAGAAGCTGGGATTGATGGGATAAAGATAGAAATGTTAAAAGCAGGTGGGGATATAGTTTTCTAGCTGTTGGTGTTATTATTTAATAAATGTATGGAAGAGGGTAAGGTACCTAGGGATTGTCAGAGAGCATGCATAGTTCCTTTGTATAAAGGTAAAGGAGACAAAAGAGAGTGCAAAAATTATAGGGAGTAAATCTGTTGAGTATACCTATTATTGAAAGAATTAAGAGTAAGACGGAGATTAGGATAGCAGATGAACAAGGAGGCTTTTGGAAAGGTAGGTGCTTTGTAGACCAAGTGTTTACAGTGAAACATATAGGTGAAGAGTATTTAGATAAGGGTAAAGAGGTTTTTGTTGCATTTATGGACTTGGAAAAGGCATATGAGAGGGTGGATAAGGGGGCAATGTGGCAGATGTTGCAGGTGTATGGAATAGGAGGTAGGTTACTGAAAGAGTGAAAAGTTTTTACGAGGATAGTGAGGCTCTGGTTAGAGTATGTAGGAGAGAGGAGATTATTTCAGTAAAAGTAGGCCTTAGACAAGGAGTGTGATGTCACCGTGGTTGTTCAATATATTTATAGATGGGGTTGTAAGAGAAGTGAATGCTCGGGTGTTGGCAAGAGGTGTGGGGATAAAAGATAAAGAATCTAACACAAGGTGAGAGTTGTCACAGTTGCTTTTTGCTGATGACACTGTGCTTTGGGAGATTATGAAGTGAAGTTGTAGAGGTTGGTGGATGAGTTTGGTTGGGTTTGTAAAAGAAGAAAATTAAAAGTGAATATAGGAATGAGTAAGGTGATGATAATAACAAAAAAAAATTAGGTGACGAAAGACTGGATATCAGATTGGATGGAGAGAGTATGGAGGAGGTGAATGTATTCAGATATTTGGGAGGGGACGTGTCAGCGGATGGGTCTATCAAAGATGACGTAAATCATAGAATTGATGAGGTGGAAAAGGTGAGCGGTGCATTGAGGAGTTTGTGGAGACAAAGAACTTTATCCATGAAAGCAAAGAGGGGAATGTATGATAAAATAGTTATACCAACACAATTGTTATGCCTAGCACTAAAAGTGGTCGACGAACACACACACAGTCATATATATAGCCCCAGGCCACCAATTGACTTGTTGGTCAGTGTGTCATTAATTACATTGTCATTAAATGTCAAAAATCTGAATCTTGTTTTTTTCAGACGACCCAGTATGCCACGGAAAATTCAGTTCTCAGGAGCTCAGAAAAGAAAGATTTCCAAGGAATCAAGCGGAAGAAATGCTGTGGTCTTGGCAAAGACAAAACGCCTTACAGAATTTTTCTGTGTTTCCGTAGTGGAAAACATAGAAGCTACTACTGAAGAACCAGATACCACTACCAGATGATGTTTCTTCTGAGGACCCACCCGCATTTCCAAGTACGTACATCTGCAGAAAATAAAAATAACATAACAAATCAAGATAGAAAAGGTGATGAATCACCACAACCACATTCTACAGATACTTGTGGACAGTGGCCCACCATGTGATTCAGACCCAGCCATGGTTTCGCGAGAAAAGCATTTGTCTTTGGTCATCTGCCACCATATGTCAAAAACAAAAATTACCGACTGTACCCAGAATCTCGACGTTATTATCAGTCAGGCAGGGCAAGCTGGACAGGATAGTCGTCATTTCAAGAATTCCATGTTTTATTTTATTCAGACAATGGTGAGCAGCATTTGAGAAAGTGACTCCTGTACGCCATCAAATGGTGTTGTTTATTGCTGTTATTGTACTCTGATGTCCAGGGATGTGACAGGTTTTCCAGCAATGATGGTTTAATGACTGGAAAAGCAGAGGAAAAAAAAAAATTAAAAAAACACAAGGTCACCGAAATTCTGTGCTAAAGTTTAATCTTGATGTAAATTCCTCATGTTGATAGGCAGTTGGAGAAACAAGTGCATGAAAACAAGAAATACTGGTGTAGATGCACCTGTTGTGGCAGTCAGTTTTTTTTAGCTGAGAGGCCTGGCATTAAGGGGAGTGAAGAGATCATATGATCCAAGTTAAGGGAACTTTTAGGAATCATGGAACTTATTGATAATTTGATCCATTTCGATGGGACACCTTAAAGAATCTGGAAATTCCGGTTTGGAATCATATTTATCACCAACAATCTAGAAGAAATTGTTCTGCTGATTGTGAAATATGTTAGAATTATATTTGACAGAGCTTAAAACGCAAAAGTACTGTCAGTTTCAGTTATTCAACACCAGACCCGACTCATGTTGACCAGCTAACACTGATTGTGAGATATGTCGTTTCGGGCCAGAAGATTTTAACTTTCCGCAGACTGGTTTCACAAGGCTGAAAGTGCTGCCATCTCTGCTAGAATTTCTAGAAAAAAGAAAGTTTTAAATTTTTTGAAGACTGCAGAGGGATCCAACAAAGCCACTAATATGTCCTTTGCTACACAATAATGCAGACCAGATTTAAAATAAAATTCAGCAGCATTTTTATTCCGCTGTCATCACTGAATCTGTAGACAGGCTGTGTCTTCATGAAGCTGTTAGTTGTTTTGGCTTTATACAGAGCTTATACACCTTTTCTGGCAACACGTGATGGGTAAATTTAATGAAGTCTTTAGAAGGAAAGAAAAGAACATAACTGTGGTCTTTTCAGACACTCGTTGGTCAGCAAGAGGATGCTACTGAAGACCTTGTACATGGATACAACTCATTCAAATGAACTCAAGATTTTAAAATGACTTGGAGCAAACACCGAAGCAAGACATGAAGCTCGGGCATTGGGAGAAAAATGGATTGTCTTGAAATGCCTGATGGCTAAGACGGGAACATAATCCTTATACGGTTCAAATACAAGCAAAACATTCCAAGGTGTTGATGTTGACCTAAAAAAGGGGATTTAAACGATTCTCGGGAAAAAATTTTTGAAATCAATTAATAGGTATGAAGACCTGGAACTGGATGCAAGGAACATCTGTGGCAACACAGACTGATCAACTACAAGCAACAAAGAAAGAGAAACAAGAATACAATGCAAACCCAACATCAGTCTCAGAAGAAGTTGTTTTGTCTCCCAGAGAAAAAAATTCAAATGTAATTTAATTTTTTTAATTTTTAGGTTTGGTTTCCTAAAAAACCGTAGCTAAAAAAACAAAAAAGGGAAAAAAAAGTTTTGTTTTGTTTCTTTAAAAAAGGAAAGGGTTTTTAAAAAGGAGGAGGAGGGTTGATTACCGGAATTTTCCGGCCCGGGTTTTACCAGATGGGGGGACCCGGCCCGGTCCCCGGCGTGGGGGTCAGAGACCTATGTCTCTCATGGGGGGGGGATACCCTTCATAGGCAGGACCAACTGGCCCCCGGCCCTAGCCAAAATTCCCCCCCCGCACAAGGCAGGAGGTAGAAAGGGGCAGGCCTTTTGGTTGCCACCTTCCCTAACGGGAAGGGCAGGTTGTGAGCTGCAGATGGTAGCAAGCTCCAGCCGGGGGCCCACCCTGCCCTTAAAGGGCTGGGCATGGTGATCAACCGGGTTAGAAAGATATAGAGACAAGATCGTTTGGCTGGGCTCCCACTCAAGTCGTATCTTCTTCGGTGCAACAAGGGCACCATCCTAGTTTTCGAGAATGTTACTAGAATAGATGACTAGCATCAGACAGAGACTAGAGAAGATTGTTCAGTAATGAGTCCTTATTTTAAAACAAAGTAGGACTTGACGAATCCCAACTAACTGAGATAATTACTTTCCGAGACACTGGCAGCATCTTACTTTTTTTTTGAAGACGTACTGCCTTTTTTAATAATGATACCCCTTCCTATAGATGTATTGTTGGCCTATGGAGGGTGTTATTAAAATTTCCCCTTCACAAAGTGTACATTGAAACAAGCTATTAATGGGGTTTATTTCAGTAGGTATTTCCCCTGGTACATTTCATCAGGTCAGTGGACTTGTTGATAGGGGAAAACCCAAGCTGGCATTTGTAAGGAACCACTTGTGATTGATAATACCCTGAGGATAATTATGCCATTGAAGCTTGTAGAGAGAACCATATTATTTTCTCAGGGGAAATTTCTCGTGCAGTCAAAGATACAACAACAACCATCCTTGTCTCCGCTGAGTTAGTCGATGATAATGACTTTTTGAATTTTTCAGGATTCTCTGCGCCCAGGATCACTAGACTGACTTCCCCTTTTTCATCAGCCTAGTCAAGACACAACTGGTTTTAAGATTCTCCCCCCTGACGATTTAATAAGGGGCGTTTTGACCAGTCTTTGGGGAAAACTGAGAGATATAGCAGTTACTGAGAGGAAGAAAGGATCTCGATAATTTTTTCTATTATAGTAATGATAATGGAGAAAAAAACAACTTTTTTAGGACAGTATTCCACCACAGTCAACATCTTGTTGTTTTACCAGTTACATTCCGGGGGAAGCCCTTGATTTTGCTCACAATAGTCCCTAGGGGGGCATTTGGGTGTCAGGAAACACAGGTAAAAACAAAACATTTCACTTGGCCGAGAATGGGCATGTTGTTTTTCATGCGACGTTGCCACATCTGTGGTGACAGGCAAGCCAGGGCACACACACCACCCCTGCCCTCTCCTTCCAATAGTTATAAATGGTGAACCATTCTCACGTCTTATCATAGAGTTGGTCCTC
>WNWK01043865.1:0-15326 GCA_009830355.1 Cherax destructor | reverse complement strand
CCTCCACACCTAATGCCATGGCATGTCAGTGGCTCTCCTTGCACTTCACCATGGCATGTCAGTGGCTCTCCTTGCACTTCACCATGGCATGTCAGTGGCTCTCCTTGCACTTCACCATGGCATGTCAGTGGCTCTCCTTGCACTTCACAATGGCATATCAGTGGCTCTCCTTTCACTTCACCATGGCATGTCAGTGGCTCTCCTTGCACTTCACCATGGCATGTCAGTGGCTCTCCTTGCACTTCAGTTTATGATTGTAACTACAAATATCTATGTACAAATGCAATGAAATAAATAGAAATAATGTCAATGTGGTTAACCTCATCACACTCGGCACCACTACTTATATGACACTCATCACTATTAAAAGATAAGATTTCTTCGGATTTTTAACCCCGGAGGGTTAGCCACCCAGGATAACCCAAGAAAGTCAGTGCGTCATCGAGGTCCTTAATCTTGTCCCCTAGGATGCGACCCACACCAGTCGACTAACAACTCAGGTACCTATTTGCTGCTTGGTGAACATGACAACAGGTGTAAGGAAACACGTCGAAATGTTTCCACCCGCCGGGAATCGACCCCGGGCCCTCCGTGTGTGAAGCGAGAGCTCTAGCCACCAGACCACCGGGCCACATTATGGAAACCACTGCCCTCATCACACTCGGCACCAACACTTATATTACACTGGGTGTGAGCAATTTTATGCACGTAATTTAGCTTTAGTTGATTCACTCTGTCTTCAACATTCAGCATGTCCAGTTGTTGTAATACACTCTGGCCTACATGTAGTATATGTCAAAGTATTTTATCCACAGTGGTATATTACAGACCATTCTGGAAAAATACCCTGACTTTGCTCCCTGTAAATAAAGCACTGACACACGTGTGTGTGTGTGTGTACTCACCTAATTGTGGTTGCAAGGGTCGAGACTCAGCTCCTGGTCTCGCCTCTTCGCTGTCTGCTACTGGGTCTCTGCTCTCCCTGCTCCATGAGCTTTATCATACCTTGTCTTAAAACTATGTATGGTTCCTGCCTCCACTATATCTTTCTCTAGTCCATTCCACTTCCTGACTACTCTGTGGCTGAAGAAATGTTTCCTGACATCCCTTTGACTCATCTGAGTCTTCAGCTTCCAGTTGTGTCCCCTTGTTTCTGTGTTCCCTCTCTGAAACAACCTGTCACTATCTACCTTGTCAATTCCCCGCAGTATTTTGTATGTCGTTATCATGTCTCCTCTGACCCTTCTTTCCTCCAGTGTTGTTAGTCCTATTTCCCTCAATCTTTCTTCATAAGACAGACCCCTGAGTTGTGGAACTAACCTTGTCGCAAACCTTTGCACTTTCTCTAGTTTCCTTACGTGCTTGACCAGGTGTGGGTTCCAGACTGGTGCTGCATATTCTAGTATGGGCCTGACGTACACGGTATACAGTGTCTTGAACGATTCCTTGTTAAGGTAACGGAACCCTAATCTAAGGTTTGCCAGATGCCCATATGCTGCCGCAGTTATCTGGTTGATGTGTGCCTCCGGAGACGTGCTTGGCGTTATACTCACTCCAAGGTCTTTCTCCTTTGCCGAGGTTTGTAGCCTTTGTCCGCCTAGCTTGTACTCTGTCAGCGGTCTTCTTTGCCCTTCTCCGATCCTCATGACTTTGCATTTGGAGGGATTGAATTCGAGAAGCCAACTGCTAGACCAGATGTCGAGCTTGTCCAGGTCTGTTTGCAGCCCTGCCTGGTCCTCTTCCGATGTGATTCTCCTCATTATTTTCACATCATCCGCGAATAGAGACACTTCTGAGTCTATCCCGTCCGTCATGTCATTTACATATACCAGGAATAACACTGGTCCTAGGACTGACCCCTGCGGTACACCGCTCGTCACAGGCGCCCACTGTGATACCTCACCACGCACCATGACCCGTTGTTGCCTCCTTTGAGGTATTCCCTGATCCATTCCAGTGCCCTTCCTGTTATACCTGCTTGTTCTTCCAACTTCTTTACTAATCTCATGTGAGGAACTGTGTCGAAGGCCTTCCTGCAGTCCAGGAAAATGCAATCAACCCACCCTTCTCTCTCCTGCCTTACCTCTGTTACTTTATCATAGAACTCTAGGAGGTTTGTTACACAGGATTTGCCTTCCCGGAATCCGTGCTGTCTGGTGTTTATTATCCTGTTCCGCTCAAGGTGTTCCACCATTCTTTTCCTGATGATTTTCTCAGGACTTTGCACACTATACATGTAAGGGACACCGGTCTATAGTTTAGTGCCTCTTTTCTGTCTCCTTTTTTAAAAATGGGGACTACGTTGGCCTTCTTCCATACCTCAGGTAGCTGCCCAGTTTCAAGGGATGTGTTGAATATTATGGTAAGTGGCACACTCAGTACCTCAGCTCCTTCCCGAAGAACCCACGGGAGATATTGTCCGGACCCATCGCCTTTGAGGTATCGAGGTCACTGAGTAACTGCTTCACTTCCTCCTCAGTTGTGTGTATGCCCTCTAGCACTTGGTACATCCCTTGTTGGTGACGAACCATGTCCTGTCTACCCAGCTGCCTTCCTTCCTCCATTGTGAATACTTCCTTAAACCTCAAGTTGAGCTCCTCACATACCTCTTGATCATTACTTGTGAGTTCCCCATCTTCTCTTCTCAGCCTTATCACCTGGTCCTTGACTGTTGTCTTCCTTCTGATGTGACTGAACATCAGTTTCGGTCGGACTTAACTTTCGATGCTATGTCGTTTTCGTACTGTTTCTGGGCCTCCCTCCGTACTTGTGCATACTCGTTTCTAGCTCTTCTACTAATCTCTTTGTTTACTTGGGTTCTTTGCCTTCTGTACCGTTTCCATTCTCTGATACTCTGAGTCTTTGCCTCCCTGCACCTTTGGGTAAACCAGGGGCTCTTTCTGGCCTTCCCATTTAATCCTTTGCCTCTGGGTATAAACCGTTCCTCTGCCTCCTTGCACTTTGCCCCTACGTATTCCATCATTTCATTTATTGTCAGTCCTTCCATTTCCCTTTCCCACTGAATGTCCTGCAGGAAATTCCTCATGCCCGTGTAGTTTCCTCTTTAAAGTCTGGTTTGTCTCTATCGGTACTGTTTCTCCTCTCCACCTGTAGCTCTACAATGTACTCAAAGCTAAGCACCATATGGTCACTGGCTCCCAGGGGGCTCTCGTGCGTTATGTCTTCAATATCTGAGCTGTTCAGGGTGAATACAAGGTCCAGTCTTGCTGGTTCATCTTCTCCTCTCTCTCTGGTCGTGTCCCTGACATGTTGGTGCATCAGGTTTTCCAGTACCACGTCCATCATCTTGGCTCTCCAAGTTTCTGGACCCCCACGTGGTTCATGGTTCTCCCAGTCGATCTCCCTGTGGTTGAAATCTCCCATGACCAGTAGCTTCGCTCTGCTCATGTGTGCTTTTCTTGCCACCTCTGCCAGGGTGTCCACCATCGCTCTGTTGTTCTCATCGTATTCTTCTCCTGGCCTCCTGCAGTTCTGTGGTGGGTTATACATCACTGCAATGATTATCTTGTGCTCCCCAGACTGGATGGTACCTACTATGAAATCCCGTTCTCTACCCCCCTCCACTCCTACCATTTCCTCGAATCTCCAACGGTGCCTTACAAGCAGTGCGACCCCTCCACCCCCCCTGCTCCTCCTATCTTTCCTCAGGATCTGATATCCCTGTGGGAAGATTGCATCTGTTACTGTCTCATTTAGTTTAGTTTCTGTGACCGCTATGATGTCTGGGGATGCCTCATCTATTCTTTCATTCCACTCTTCATACTTATTTGTAATTCCATCCGCATTTGTGTACCAAACCTTCAACCTTGTTTCCAATACTGTGGCCCTGGGGAGATCTTGGTGGGATGGGGGTGTGGGCAGGGTGCCTGCAGGGGGTTGCAGCATGGGTGGGGGTGATTGTATGGTTGGGGTATGGGCAGGTGGGGTGCAGCTTGAGGTGGGGGTGGGGGTAACTGTGACGGTGGGTTTTCATTTGCTAGGGTGGGGACAGGGGGCCTGATAAGTGGGTGTGGTGCTAGAGTGTATGGGTGTCGTGGGTTGTTTGTGATATGAGGCCCGCTGAGGGTATTTCCAGTGTGTGTGTTTGTCCTGCTTGGGCTTGGTGTCCTCCGTATCTCGCTGTCTCCCCTCCCTCCTCTCTTCTTCTTATCTTCTCCCTCCGGGCCTCCCTTTCTTTTTGCGTTCTGTCTCGATCTAGATATACATTCCGGTACCCCTGGTTTGTCCTCAGCCGAGCTTTCTCTTGCAGGATCATGGTGCGTGCTGATTCTGCCTTGAATATTACCTTGAGGGGTCGATTTCTTCCCTTTGTGTACCACCCGATTCTCCAAAAATTTGTCACTTGGGATGAGTCTCCCCCTATTGCTAGCATGATACCATCGATCTGTTCTGTCTCCTCCTGTTTCCTTCTGTCGTGGGTGTCCCCTTCGACTTCCTTCAGGCCATAGATGAAAATCGACTTCTCCCTTTCCTCCTCCCACTGTGTCTCCCATTGCCTTGTCAAAGGTGCATTATCCTCTCCCGGTGCTATCATGGATGTATTCCCCGTGTTCCTTTGTGTGTCCGGTCTGCTCTTACGTCCCTGTCCGCTGCAGTGTGTTGTTGGGGTCTCCATGTTTAGCGTGTCTGCTGTTTTGTCTACCCTCTCATATGTTGTTTCTGTGCTCCCATTCGTTGTTCCTGTGGTGCTCTTCGTGACCCTGGCTGCTTCTTCTATATCCCTCTCGTGTGTTGTTATCCTGCTCGTCTTGCTTCGGGCCCCATGTGTGCCTGCCAGTGCCTGTGCGTACCCGGGTTCTCCTCCTTTCTCCTCATTCCCTGTGGCTGTGCCTGGTGCACAAGCTCCAAGCGTTGTTTCCTGCCAGGTACTATTGTCTCTATTCTGTGTCAGTCCCTGCAGCTTCTCTTCTAGGGTCTGGATCTTGGCTTCTGCTTTTTTGGCTTGCATTACCCATTTTCTACTCTCCTCAGCTATCCTCTTCTCCATTTCCTCGCTGATCACCAATAGCTTCCTCTCCCATTCCTTTTCCCTTTCATCGAGCTCCTCGGTGATCACCAATATCTTCCTCTCTCATTCCTTCTCCCTTCTAGATATTTCCTCCTCCCACTGTTGCCTTCCCTGATCGGCCATCTTCTTCCTTGTTGACACCCTCTCTGAGCCACCCATCTTCCCGCTGAGTCCCTTGTGGATGTATTGAGGTGTCAGGAGAAAGGAGAAAGAGGGTGTGGAAACTTTTTTAGTCACTAAAAGTTCCACAGGGTAAGTGAGCCGTTAGGAGCCTTAAACATACCGTGGATCGGCCCTCGGAGTTTATAAACCCACACTCCCAACCAAAACAACTACACACTCCAGCTTTTGAAGGTGACTATTGTGTATATTTTAATTGATAGATTTATCCACCTAGGAACACCTAGGCAAGTTTGTACAGATAGAAACTAATATTAGGATTATTAAGGCAACGTTAGATATTAATACTGTAACTCTAGCACCCTAATATAGGTAGTTATAGGCCTGAATAGGCAAGCATTAGGTTATGTTAGCTAGAGACAACTGGCAGCCCACACGAATCTAGGCAGTGTGGCGGTCACAAATCGTGACCTACGTTCTTACCGACCAGACTCCACACGAACAAGACGTGCTGAGATCGAGCAGCACCCCCACGTGACCCAACATCTGTCCTTGGGCCCAGGAGGAGATCCCGAAGTACCGTGGAAATCTGCCTCCATCCAGACCCATTACAGTAAGACTAGGCTTTCTTTCTCTCAGTATCTGGCCAGTTTTCTGGGGAAAACGTTAGTGAGTTATCTGTGGGTCTTAGGCGGATGGACGACTTTGTGTTGGTATGTACCAGCTTCGTCTCTTAAGTTCAAGTCTGGAAGCTAGTGTTACTTACTGTATATATTGCTCAAGGGATACCCAAGGAACCAGGGAACTCTGAGGTGCAGGCAGGACACTAATTACCCCATCTTTTGCAGACAAAGTTTCTCCACTGCACATGGTGTTAGGAGGGGTTATATATAAGGAAGACCAGGACACATAGCCACCCTTTTCTTCAGTAGTAAACCCCTTCCAGTATTGTGTAGGCAGTGGGATTCCCTTACTGCAATTAGCTAGAAATTTGTACCATAGCCACTTGTAAGTCTGAGAGAAGTGTCTCAGAGTGTTCGTGTCAACAGTGCTTGCCCAGAGTGCAGCTTACAAGGGGCCAGTCCAAACAAGTTTCTACAGAGGGGTGAGGAAGGGGTTGAGGGAGAAACGGAGAAAGGATAGGGATGGGGGTGGGGGAGAGAGATATCTTAGAGGAAATGTAGAAGAGGGTGGATAGAGGGAGAGAGAAAGAGAGCAAGAGGGAGAGGGAGAGAGAGAGGGAGGTAGAGAGGTAGGAAGAGAGATAGGTAGAGGGAGAGAGAGGGAGGTAGAGAGATGGAGGAAGATAGAGATAGAGGGAGAGGGAGGAAGAGGGGGGTGGGAGAAAGAGAGAGAGGGAGAGGGGGAGTGAGAGAGCGGTAGGGAGAGGGAGAGGGAGGGATATGGAGGGGGAGAGGGAGGTATAGAGAGGGGGAGAGGGAGGTATAGAGAGGGGAGGGAGAGAGGGGAGGGTTTGTGTGTGAGGGAGAAGGGGAGGGAGATAGGGGAGAGGGGGGTTTAGAGAGGGAGAGGGGGTGTGCATTTGAGGGAGAGAGTGGGGGGGATATAGGTTTTCAGAAAGTTTGGACTACTCTCCTAGATATTAAGCTAGAATATTGCTAGTACTAGAGAGGTAGGGAGAGATGGGGGGAGAGGAGGTATAGAGAGTGGGAGGTATAGAGAGGGGGAGGGTGTGTGTGTGAGAGGGAGAAGGGGAGGTATAGAGAGGGAGGGAGAGAGTGGGGGGGAGATAGGTTTCAGAAGTTTGGACTACTCTCCTAATATTAATCTAGGATGATGTGTGTGTATGTATATGTGTGTATGTGTATGTGTATATACATGTATGTTAGTTACCATTTTGTCCTAGGCACATGTCGATTAGACACTAGGCCTGTTGTATGTATGTGTGAGTGTGTGTGTGTAAGGAAACACTTCAAAATGTTTCCGCCCCGTCGGGAATAGAACCCGGGCCCTCCGTGCGTGAAGCAAGAGCTTTACCACCAGGCCACCGGGACATGTGTGTGTATGTGTGTGTATATATATGTATGTGTATATGTATATATGTGTGTGTGTGACCCAACAATTAAAATTTGCACCAATAACTCATTACAGTTGTGGCTGGGTGTAGACTAATAGATTGCTCATTGCTTTATAATTTGTTCATGAGTGCAACCATGTACAGACGTAAGTAAATTTACTTACATGATTCATTACCTTGTAACTAGTGAATTAATTACCATTGTACCTTGTTCAGCTATCAAAACTATGGGGCCCAGTCTCTGGACCCTATATATACCTCTGTAATCTGCAAATACCTTTGTAACTTGTCATGATTGTGACCATCTGAGTTCATTACCTTTGTAACTTGCTCAGCTATCAAACTTTGAGGTCCAGTCCCTGGACCCATTATGTACCTCTGTAATCTTTTGACTACCGCCCACAGGATGGGTATGGGGTGCATAATAAAGATATCAAACTATAAACAAACCTACATGCTCTCTTGGACCCAGGTCCAGAATGAATCTCACCATTTTGTTCTGGGTGATTTGTAGCCTATCTTTCAGTTTTTTTTTTTTTTTTAAGGCAGAGTACTATGAAGAGCAAGAGTGGTCTATAATGCATTGTATGAGAGCTAGACATAGTGTCCTGCGAGCCTCAGTAGGTAGACACTGTGCCTGTCTGTATAGGAACTTAGTCTGGCATTCGCTTTCTTTACTACATTGTTCCCTATTAGTTATCCACACATGTTTGGGTCAAAGGGGATTCTAAGATATTGTATGTCTACTGTATGTCTTAACTGTGTTGTATGTCTGCTGTATGTCTTAACTGTGTTGTATGTCCACTGTATGTCTTAACTGTGTTGTATGTCCACTGTATGTATTAACTGTGTTGTATGTATTAACTGTGTTGTATGTATTAACTGTGTTGTATGTATTAACTGTGTTGTATGTATTAACTGTGTTGTATGTATTAACTGTGTTGTATGTCCACTGTATGTCTTAACTGTGTTGTCTACCTACCTGGAGTCTACCTGGAGAGAATTCCAGGGGTCAACGCCCCCGCAGCCCGGTCTGTGACCAGGCCTACTGTTGGACCAGAGCCTGATCAACCAGGCTGTTACTGCTGGCCGCACGCAGTCCAACGTACGAACCACAGCCTGGCTGGTCAGGTACCGACTTTAGGTGCCTGTCCAGTGCCTGCTTGAAGACAGCCAGGGGTTTGTTGGTAATCCCCCTGATGTATGACGGGAGGCAGTTGAACAATCTTGGGCCCCTGACACTTATTGTGTTGTCCCTCAACGTGCTAGTGGCACCCCTGCTCTTCATTGGGGGGATGTTACATCGCCTGCCGAGTTTTTTGCTTTCGTACGGAGTGATTTTTGTGTGCAAGTTTGGTACTAAGCCCTCAAGAATTTTCCATGTGTACATAATAATGTATGTCCACTGTATGCCTTAACTGTGTTGTATGTCCACTGTATGTCTTAACTGTGTTGTATGTCCACTGTATGTCTTAACTGTGTTGTATGTCCACTGTATGTCTTAACTGTGTTGTATGTCCACTGTATGTCTTAACTGTGTATGTCCACTGTATCTAACTGTGTTGTATGTCCACTGTATGTCTTAACTGTGTTGTATGTCCACTGTATGTCTTAACTGTGTTGTATGTCCACTGTATGTCTTAACTGTGTTGTATGTCCACTGTATGTTAGTAATAAAGAATTAAAGATGGTAAAGTAATAGGTTGTATTACTATAAGATAGTAATAAAGATAATAATTGTATTACTATAAGATAGTAATAAAGATAATAATTGTATTACCATAAGATAGTAATAAAGATAATAATTGTATTACTATAAGGTAGTAATAAAGATAATAATTGTATTACTTTAAGATAGGCTGCACCTATATTTTGTCATTCCCTGGGCCGTTGAGACTCCAGTGATGGCCTATTTGCAAGAACTGTTGCAACAACATACAAGGAACTTATAGTGACAAGAAAACTGACGGTGACTACAGGGAAATGGACCAAATAGGACCAAAACAGGAGACCGGGGAATTGGGGTGAGCCAGGCAGGCAGCAGGCAGCAGCTATGGCTGCTCCTATATTTGGTCATTCCCTGGGCCGTTGAGACTCCAGTGATGGTCTATTTGCAAGAACTGTTGCAACAACATACAAGGAACTTATAGTGACAAGAAAACTGACGGTGACTACAGCGTAATGGACCAATTACAACCAAAACAGGAGACCATTCAAATACCAGACCCGCTACCAGACGTACAACCAGACAAACAATCGTTTTCCACCACACTGAAGTAACTGACTCAATATCAACTGCACAGTGTTCAATGTGAAGTCAACACAAGGGAAAACCTAATCAACAAATCGACAAGGAAACTGACAGGTTGTAGTGTAGTGTCGGTTTCTTTTTTCTTCCCTCAGTGCCAGGTGAGAGGTGGGAGTGCCAGGTGAGGGGTGGAAGTGAACATTTAAACATGGCTGACTGGCATTCAATCACCAGCTACTGCCAGACGTGCAACTACGAAGAGACGTTCTAACCATACTGACAGTAGCTGACCATTATATTAACTGCACCAGTGTTAATGGGAGGGAAACACAGGAGAAACCGCTAAATCTACTAAACAAACTCCAAGGAAACAGGTTATAGAGACGGTTCTTTCCCTCAGTGCTAAAGGTGAGGAAGAAAATGGATTAGAAAAGAATATGGTTTAATAGCTGACTTCCATATTAACTGACCAGTGTACATTAGGAGGGAAACATAGGAGAAAACGCCAAATCTAACGACAAAACTCCAAGGAATCTGTCAGGGGCAGTGGCCGTTTTTTCCTCACTGCTTTTAAAAATGGCTGACACATCAACTCTACGAGGACCAGTCAACAACGACGAACCCCTCTAAATGGGATTGATGGGGTTTTGGAAGTACATCACTATTGATTAAAACTTTTTCTTACTCTGCCAGGTTGGAAATGACAAGAAGTGTGGAAAATATTGGTATTTTCCGAAAGTTGTAATTGATAAACTTTCCAATATGAATAGATATCATTCATGTGTTGCTGGTGGCTTAACATTAACTGAAAGGAACCAACGAATTCACACGCATGCGCGAGATGCCTCGTGAAGTGGGCAGTCAGCTGGGCAGGGAGGGGCTGAGAGGGGAATAGGCAGAGAGTGGACAGCCAGCCTACCCATCAGAGTTCAAGTCGGTATGGCCAGTAAAATTTGGAGATTCCGCCCCCCCAAGTCGGATTTAATTACCTCCTTTCGTAATGTGGAGGAATATCCAGTGGCACGGGGAATATCAAGTGGGACAATCGGTCCAGGAGGTCCAGTAATCGGACAATAATTGTGAAATAAGGTGCCACCGGCGAAGTGACGCGGCCATAGGCCTATTTGAACTGAGTGAAGTGACCATACGGCAGGATAAAGTCGTACCCTGATGTTGGGGAGTTCATCTTAGAAGAGACTGTAATATATTCGATGAACTGTGGGAAATGGAATATAGTGAAACCGAGTTGTAAATAATCCGGGGTTGATTGCATCGAGCGAATCTGGCTTGGTACGCCATACCCGACCGCCATATTGGATGTGATTGAAATGAACTAACATATCGCAAGTTATCTACTCGAAATTCAAGTATCGAGACTGTGAATGTGTAAACCAGTGGGCATTAAGCCAGGATACACGTAATATGTAAAGTTATACGTATAAACAGTACAAACGGTCGGATTAGTGCGAGGATCTGATTCGCTACCCCGACCAACCACATGTTAACGAACGCTCAGTCTCGTGGGCGTATGAGAGTGTACGGAAATTAATCTTTCTTGACTCGACAAAGACCGTTATTACCATCGCGATCGAATCAGATCGCAGGAGGACGTCAACAACGGAACGACTCCTCATCTAAAGCTAAGTAGTCTGCTGGTGTTTACTTTATTGTTGGCCAATGATATGTTATGCACAGTAGATGTACTTTAGCTAGGTCAACGATCTACGATACACCACTATGATGCTGTTTAGGTGAGTGTAGGTCATGATGATTTAGCGGTCTGTACTCTACCTCTTCTCCTGGTGATCACTTGTTTAACTACCCTACAGTCCACTTAAATTTAACCTTATATAACTATAATAAATGATCTTCTCAGATTTATTGATACTGGCCCAGAGTGCAGTGGGAATACGAGAATATTGAAGGTACCCCTCGGTGCGGCCAGGAGCGGGTAAGTTCTCACATACCAAAGGGAATGACTGCGGTAAAATTATATGGTCTGTCTCCCTAGGAGTTTGTTTATTGCTAGTGGCGGTGTCCCAGATAGACTTCTCTCCACAATTCCCACAGCGCCCGTTGGCCCGCCCTGAACCGGAGGTGATTAGTGATTAATCATTATTGAATTAATTGATTAATAAATAAGTGACTGATCATAGGAAGTGAGTATAGAGTACACAGTTAATTAATTGTGTGGTGGACAGTAATTAGCCCAATTAATTGCTAGCACAGGCGTGGCTACGATTTGTGCAAGAGTAAGGTGTGAGAATCACCTTTATAAACAATTTATTTAATTTGTACCCTCCGTGGTTATTGATCCTATAACCATGGCTGAACTTAATGGAGTTAATGTGGCTGGCCATGAATAATAAAGGGTCTATTTAATTTGTACCTCAGCGGTTATTGATCCTATAACCATGGCTGAACTTAATGGAGTTAATGTGGCTGGCAAGCCCATGAATAATAAAGGGTCTATTTAATTTGTACCCTCAGTGGTTATTGATCCTATAACCATGGCTGAACTTAATGAGTTAATGTGGCTGGCAAGCCCATGAATAATAAAGGGTCTATTTAATTTGTACCTCAGTGGTTATTGATCCTATAACCATGGCTGAACTTAACTTGAGTTAATGTGGCTGGCAAGCCCATGAATAATAAGGGTCTATTTAATTTGTACCCTCAGTGGTTATTGATCCTATAACCATGGCTGAACTTAATGGAGTTAATGTGGCTGCAAGCCCATGAATAATAAAGGGTCTATTTAATTTGTACCCTCAGTGGTTATTAATCCTATAACCATGGCTGAACTTAATGGAGTTAGTGTGGCTGGCAAGCCCATGAATAATAAAGGGTCTATTTAATTTGTACCTCAGTGGTTATTGATCCTATAACCATGGCTGAACTTAATGGAGTTAATGTGGCTGGCAAGCCCATGAATAATAAAGGGTCTAT
Organism: Cherax destructor; assembly: GCA_009830355.1. Lineage (NCBI taxonomy): Eukaryota > Metazoa > Arthropoda > Malacostraca > Decapoda > Parastacidae > Cherax > Cherax destructor. The sequence goes on along the minus strand of WNWK01043865.1, from coordinate 2,942 downwards.
TTAATTTGTACCCTCAGTGGTTATTGATCCTATAACCATGGCTGAACTTAATGGAGTTAATGTGGCTGGCAAGCACAGAGACTAATGTGAAACTGGCACCCTCCGTAAAGCAATGACTCGGTGGACCAGTAAGTGTTTTGATAGGCAGTGACTATTATGCCACCTTCGTGAAGGGTATGACGAAGAAAGGTGGTGTCACTCTTCTCAACATTGGTGAAGGCCATGTAATTTATGGCGAGCTTCCTCGCAGTAATGAATGACTGGAGGAAGCCATAAATCATCACGGTGCCTTACTCATGAAACGTCATTCCAGTGTAAATATTCTTCTATAGAGAAAGCTGTTGAACCAGTGCAAAATTGTGGGAACTGGACAGTATTGGGATTAATTTAAAAGAAGAAAGTCCCGATGGGTTCCTTCACTCGGAACAATACCGAGGATGTTAAATTTGAGTCGGACAATACTGGGTGCACTCCATGGAAGCTAAACCATCCGGAACTACCCACTAATTACCCCGGGTGGCGTATGGTCAGTTAAAGCCCAGCTCCACGTGGTAAGACACCCCGAATTGCTGACTGCTTATAATGGGATCATTAATGAACAGTTAAATAATCAGTTCATAGAGGAAGTACCCCTGAGCAAGCCAATATTTATGGCCACTACTTCCTCATCACGGGTGAAGGATTCGAAAACCACTCCTTTGAGGATCGTGTTTATTGAGGCCAGGGTAAAAATGTACCTAGTTTGAATGATTGTTTAATGACAGGTCCGTCGCTGACGGAGAAGGGAGATGTGTTATTGAATTTCAGAGTTAATAGTTATGCCTTCACGGCAGACATGAAAGCTTTCCTGAGGTGGGATTGCAAAAACGGATGCGGGATTACACAAGATTTCTGTGGCCAGAGGATCCCAGCAATCCACTTAGTCCCCCTGAAAACCTTCAGATTAGTGTCTTATTCGGGGCTACTTCTAGTCCCCTTCTTACTTCAGGCGACGATAAATGCACCTTAAACGACAGGTGGTCCACGGTGAAATAATGAGTAAATTCTATGTGGACAATTTCCGGGGTGACGTCAACAAAGAGGAGCTAATGAAGATATATGAAGGGCTAATGACATAATGAAAGGGGCAAATAGCCTCTCAGGGAGTGGAACAGTAATGTCCAGGTTAAAGGACCGAATAAATAAAGATAATCCCGGCGATGAAGTATCTGGGTGTAGCAATGCATTGGGACTGACTTGGGATACTGAGAAGACTTGATATCGTTAAAACTAATAATTATAGTTGAATAAATTAACTAAAGGCCCCACTTGCTGAAATTTCAAAATGTTTCGATCCACTAGGCTTAGTGGCCCTTTACAATCCGAGGGAAATTGTTGGTACAAGAGGCGTGGGGAAGCAGAATGTGCTTGGTAGAAACCCTACCTGAGGAATTCGTTACAGGGGGGAAAAATTTTGGTGATTATGAAAAGTTCCAATTTGGGTTTCCCGGTGTGTAACACGCCTGGGGGGAAAAAACACCCCCCATTTTTCTTCTAAATTTGGGTATGGAGACTTTTTCAATGTGATAAAGTTCTCTTTTGTCATGTCAAAAAAAGGGCCCCCAATTAAAAATTCACTTTTCAGGGGAAATTAACCCCTTTTGTGGGTGTCAAATTGCGATTATTTCGGAGTAAATTCCGAATAAATATTGCACCCCACAATTTGGTCTGATAATGGGATCCTTGCAGTGGATTAAAAAAACAGCAAATTGTGTATAAAAAAAGAAAAAAATTTACGAAAATTTGAATCTACCAACCTCCCCGGGCCCGGTGGGAAAATATTGGGTTTTTAATTTAATTGATAAACTTTCCAATATGAAAGATATCTTATGTTTTTCTGGGGAAAAAAGAAAAAACCCAATTTAACCAGGGGGGGGAAGGGGGGCTGGGCAGGGGGGGGGGGGGGAAAGGCAGAGGGGGCAGCCGCCTACCCTCAGAGTTCAAGTCGGGATGGCCAGTAAAATTTGGAATTCCCCCCCAAAGGTTTAATTACCCCCTTTTAGTGGGAAATCCAGGGGTATAAGGGCAACGGTAGGGGTCCCCTAATCGGACAAAATTTTGAAATAAAGGGGCCCGGCAATGACGGGCCCTAGGCCTATTTGAACTTGAATGCCAAAGGCAGGATAAAACGACCCTGATGTTGGGGGTTCATCTTTTAAGAACTGTAATATATTCATGAACTGGGTGGGAAAATTTAAACGAGTTGTAAAAATGGGGGGTTATTTGGGGGATCGGTTGGGGCGAACCCCCCGCCATATTTGGGGGATTGAAATGAATAACTATCGAAGTTATCTACTGAAATTCAAGTATCGAGTGTGAAATGTATAAAAAAGTGGGGGAAACCAGGATAAATATGTAAAATTATGATAAAAAGTAAAAGGTCGGATTATGGGGGTCTGATTGCTCCCCACCAACCCTTTAAGAACGCCGCCGTGGGAAAAGAGGGAGAAATTAACTTTCTTGACTCCGAGCCGGGCCCCCGCTAATCAGACGCAGGAGGCGCAACAAGGAAGACTTCATCTAAAGCTAAGTACTTGGGGGTTTTCTTTTTTTGGCCAATGATATTGTTAGCCGAGATGTACTTTAGCAGGCAACTCTACGATACACCCTATGATGCTGTTTAGGGGAGTGGGTCATTATTTCTTGTCTCTACCCTTCTCCCCGGGATCATTTTTTCCCCCCCCCAGTCCACAAATTTAACTTTTAAAAATATAATAAAGTCTTCTCAGATTTATTATCTGGTCCCCAGTGCAGGGGAAAAGGGAAAATTGAAGGTACCCCCCGGCGGGCCCGGGGCGGGGGAAATTCCCAATTAAAAGGGAAGATGGGAAAAAATTTAGTCGTCATCTCCCCGGGTTTGTTTATTGTGGGGGTGTCCCAGATAATTCCCCTCACAATTCCCC
>WNWK01043864.1:0-15326 GCA_009830355.1 Cherax destructor | reverse complement strand
CTCTAAGTGCTCTCAGCCTTTCTTTGTAATACCCACAAAGTCTCAAGCATAACAGGTCCAAGTAGTGGGACCTCAAAGCCTAGATACCTGTATCTGTTTACATTCTAGAAGAGACTCATCATGCAACTGGATCTGGCGAACTGTGCTCTCTCTGTCGAGGAGGACGCCTATTGAGTATCTTTGTTTTATCAGTAGAGATTATCAACCCCAGGTCCTGACACGAGGCTAGTACATGGTTAAGGATGTTTTGGGTGTTGGAGAATCCGGTGGTGTGAATCATTATATCATCAGCAAAACTGATCATGGTAGGGAAAGTGGAATATTCAAATGGCTTAAGGAAGAAATCCAAATAGTCTTCCTTGAAGCCTTTTATCCACTTCTCCGAGGCTATGGGTCCCACAATTTGCACCAGAGGTGGACCCATCCTAGTATATATATATATATATATATATATATATATATATATATATATATATATATATATATATATATATATATATATATATATATATATATATATATATATATATATATATATATATATATATATATATATATATATATATATATATATATATATATATATTATATATATATATATATATATATATATATATATATATATATATATATATATATATATATAAATGTCGTGCCAATAGGTATAACTTGGGATTTTGGCTTAAGAACATAAGAAAGAAGGAACACTGCAGCAGGCCTTCTGGCCCATGCGAGGCAAGTCCAAGTCTCCCACCGGCTTAAGCGAATGCCCCGACCCAGCCAGGTCAGGTTACATTCACTTAAGGAAGGAGCACGACATCTGACCTAGTAGCACAAGCTAGTCAAGACCAACTCACACCCACCCGCACCCACTCATATATTTATCTAACCTATTTTTAAAACTACACAACGTTTTAGCCTCTATAACTGTACTCGGGAGTTTGTTCCACTCATCCACAACTCTATTACCAAACCAATGCTTTCCTATATCCTTCCTCAATCTGAATTTATCCAACTTAAAGCCATTGATGCAAGTCCTGTCAATACTAGATATTTTTAGCACGCTATTTTTCATCCCCTTTATTTATTCCTGTTTTCCATTTATACACCTCAATCATATCCCCCCTAATTCTACGCCTTTCTAGAGAGTGCAGATTCAGGGCCCTCAGTCTATCCTCATAGGGAAGATTTCTGATACATGGAATCAACTTAGTCATCCTCCTTTGTACGTTTTCCAGAGCATTTATATCCATTCTGTAATACGGTGACCAAAACTGTGCAGCATAATCTAGATGAGGCCTAACCAAGGATATATAGAGTTGAAGAACAACCTGAGGACTCCTATTATTTATGCTTCTTGATATGAAGCCAAGGATTCTATTCGCTTTATTGCGAACACTTATGCACTGCTGTCTTGGTTTTAGATTACTGCTAACCAGAACTCCTAAATCCTTTTCGCAATCAGTAGTATTAAGATCTACATTATTTAGTTTATATGTGGCATGGTTATTGTCCTGTCCAATATTTAGAACTTTGCATTTATGTATATTAAACTGCATCTGCCACTTCTCCGACCACTGCATCAGTCTATTCAAATCTTCCTGGAGTGCTCTAATGTCCTCATTTGAATGAATTGGGGTTTAGCGCTTCTTTTGATTATAATAATAATTTAATGAATTGGACGGCCTATTTTGGTGTCATCGGCAAACTTGCTTATGTCGCTATTTATTCCCTCATCTATGTCGTTTATGTAGATTGTGAACAACAGGGGGGCCCAATACTGACCCCTGTGGAACACCGCTTGTGACGCTTCCCCACTCTGATTTCTCCCTATTTATGCAAACTCTCTGCTGCCTATTTGTCAACCATGCCTCTATCCAGGAAAAAATTTCTCCTCCTATTCCGTGTGCCTTATGTTTCCTCAATAGTCTCTGATGTGAGACTCTATCAAAAGCCTTACTGAAGTCCATATACACAATATCATATTCATTACCATGATCTACCTCCTCAAATACCTTAGTGAAAAAAGTTATTAAATTTGTAAGGCAGGAATGCCCTTTTGTAAAACCGTGCTGAGATTCGTTGATTAATTTATGCTTTTCAAGATGGCTGCGAATTGCCTCGGCAATTATTGATTCCATAAATTTTCCCACTATGGAGGTTAGGCTTATTGGTCTATAGTTCGAAGCTAAGGACCTGTCTCCTGCTTTGAAAATAGGTATTACATTTGCCATTTTCCACTTATCTGGCACCATGCCAGTTTGCAGTGATATGTTGAAAAGATTAGCTATAGGTTTGCTAAGCTCCTCTTTACATTCTTTTAGAACCCTTGCATACAGTTCATCAGGGCCTGGGGATTTGTTATGTTTTAATTTATCTATTTGTCTAAGGACCATGTCAGTTGTGACCCTAATCGTGCATAGTTTACTATCGTCCTGTTCTACATAATTTATTATTTCTGGAATATCGCTAGTATCTTCCTGTGTAAAAACTGAGTGGAAGTAAGTGTTAAAAATTCTACACATTTCCTTATCACTGACGGTGAGCTGACCTGAGTAACTTTTGAGTAGGCCTATCTTGTCCCTAATCTTACTTCTGTATACTACCTGAAAAAATCCTTTTGGGTTAGTCTTCGATTCTCTTGCAACTTTAACCTCATAGTCTCTTTTTGCTTTTCTTATTCCCTTTTTTATTTCTCTCTTTAACTGAATATATTGATTACTTAATTGCCCCTCTCCTCTTTTGATTCGCCTATATAAGCCTCTCTTTTGACCAATGAGATGTTTTAATCTATTGTTCATCCATTTAGGATCATTTTTGTTTGAACTGATTTCCCTATTAGGAACATAAGTTGTCTGAGCAGCTAGAACTATTCTCTGGAAAACGTCATATTGGCAATCACCACCTACCTGACCCACTGTCAGGTCATTCCAGTTCAGCCTACCCAGGTAATTTTTCAGTCCTATGAAATCAGCCAGGCGGAAGTCAGGGACAGAGACTTGATTGCTATTATTAGGGTAATTCCATGATATATTAAAACTGAGTGATTTGTGATCACTTTCCCCAAGCTCATCATTAACCTCAAGATTATTAATTAGCGATTCCCTGCTGGCAAGAACCAAGTCTAGCAGGTTATTTCCTCAAGTTGGTTCTGTCACCAACTGTTTCAAAAAACAATCCTGAATCGTATCAAGAAAGTCACTTGACTCTAAATTTCCTGTCAAATTGCTCCAGTCAATTTGTCGAAAGTTGAAATTTCCCATTAGCACAACATTTTCATATGTAGATACTTTACGAATTTCATCCCATAGAAGTTTACTGCACTCCTTATCAAGATTTGGGGGCCTGTAAATCACACCCAAGATAAGTTTTACACGGCCCTCAATAAGCTGTAACCAAACAGATTCAGTGGCTGACGCTTCTAATTTTATATCTTGTCTAACACAACAATTTAAATTGTCTCTGACATACATCGCTACTCCACCACCCTTCCTATTGACCCTATCAGTGTGGAATAATTTATAGCCTTGTATGTGACATTCAGAAGGCAACTCTCTATCTTTCAGATTAAGCCAGGTCTCTGTTATAGCAATAATATCTATGTTTCCTGCACTTGCAATTAATCTTAGCTCATCTATCTTATTTCTTACACTCCTGCTATTAGTATAGTAAACCTTAAGGGAGCTAGTCTCTTGTTTTCCTCTGCTGTCTCCCTTTGTTTGCTGACCTGATCCATTGTATTTATTTGTAACTTTAAGATGAATTTCTTTTATACACTTACTGTTTTCAGCCCTAGTGTTGCTAACTGACTGTTTCCCACACACACCCATACCTCAATCTTCTATCAGTTTAAAATCCTAGGCATGTCAGCAATGGCCCTCTCGATCGAGTTGGCAAATGCTTCCACCCCTGTCCCAGAGAGATGTACCCCATCCCTTGCATACATATCATGTTTGCCATAAAAGTTGTCCCAGTTGTCAATGAATGGAATTCCAAGTTCCTTGCAGTATCTGTCTAGCCAGCAATTTGCACCAATTGCCCTGGACAACAATTCATTTCCCACTCCCCTTCTAGGCAAGATGCTACATATGATTGGCCTCTTTATGGGGGGCTCCTTGTCGCGGTAAAGAGGCTATCGGTCTGAGGAATTGGACCTCTTGGTCTTCTTCCTCAGACTGAACCTAATTACCCCCTAATCCCCCCTCCCTTTTCCCATCCTCCCTTTTCCTTTTCCTCCTCCTCCTCCTCCTCCTCCTCATCCCTCCCTTATTTCCTTCACATTTTTACCCTGGGAGCTTCTCTCCACAGGCATTCTAGTTCCTAGGTAGGGGGAAGGGTACCGTGGTCCAATCCCATTCCATTGAGGTTCTTGGAGGTGGTGTAGTTTGCCGTGGAATCTGAATCACCTGGGGATGTCCCGATCCCTCTCCGGTCTCCCGGGGGGTGGCCTTGAGTATCTTTCAGGCGACGGGTGTATCTCTTTAGGCCACCTTTCGGATTCCGTGGGTGGTAGCCGAAGGCAGTATGCTTTGTGGTGGATATCCGGCTGCCCTCTCTTTTGTCCGCTGAGGTGGTTCGGTGGATGTGAGGTTGCTATCCCGGATTGCTGGTTTACTGGCATGAAGGGTAGGGTATGGCATGGGTTTCATGCAGCATCTGCACTACTTGCGTTGTTGAGGTCCTCTTGGGTGCGGAGGGGGATTTACGCCCCTTTCATTCCTCCTAGGAGCTATTCCTCCACATTCCCCTCTTTTTATTATTCTTTTTTTTAATTTTCTTTTCTTTTCTTCTTTCTTTTTTTTCTTAAAAACAAAAAGAAAGAAGTAACCTAACCATGGATGCCCTAATTCGTGAACCTAACCCAGGGCCCTTTCTTGATACCACACCTAGTTCTGACCCTACCTCGTTAATGGACAACTCTTCGGACAACTCTAATACCCCTGTACCTCTTGCTGGTGCCGGTTCGTCACCTGCTTCAGGTACCGGGGATCCGACTGGCCCTTTCGATATGTCTGACCTTCGCTATTCTCTGACCTTGATTCCAGCTTCTCCCTTAACGGTGCAGCAATTTTCGAATTGCCCGCCCATCACACGTCGGACCACCCCTGGTCCCGCACACAAACGACCATGACCCTTACATGACGATTCGACACTTCCTTCTCGTTCATCTCAGAAACGACCAGCTCATCACGCACTCCCCTTAAACTCTTTGTTTCACACTACTCAATGGACAAAGTTTTTTACTCTGCGACCGACTTCTCCTAATACCTATCTTTCAGACCATAGTATTGGTAAGGCTCTGCTATGCCATGTTGGTAAAGATATCTCATTTCACGCTCTCAAGAGCGGCACTCGCATCATCATGGTCCAGAATGCTGGCCAAGCTCGTGATCTTTCTCTTCTTACGACCATAGATACTGTTCCTATCACTATTGACAAGCATCATTCTCTCAATTCTTGTAGTGGTTCTGTCATTTTACCCCACACCATTGTCCAACGGAATTTCCAGACATGTGGTGATGACATTTTGGAGCAGCTTGAGCTCCAAGAACTCCCTATCCTTAAAGTTGACACTTTTGTCCTCCCTGCCAATAAGCGAAGACGTTATCCTTGCAATATAGCTCGTTTAACATTTGACTGGCGTGAACTACCACCTTCGGTTTACATTGCAGGTCAACGTTTACAAGTTCGAAAGGTGACCCCTACACCACAACAGTGTAGAAACTGCTGGCGTTTTGGTCATCCAGCGAAATATTGCAGGTCCATGGCCGAATGCCCAGTCTGTGGTGCCGACGACCATGCCAGTCCTTCTTGTACTCTACCTCCCTCTTGCCTTAACTGTCATGAGGCACATCCATCGTACTCTCGCCGTTGTCAGGTTTACCTGAATGAGCGGGAAATCCATTGTCTCAAAGAGGCGGAAGGTTTCTCATATGCTATGGCCGTCTCTCATCTACGCCTACAAGGGAGACTTCCCCGTATTTCCTATTCTCGCATTGCTAAACATCGCCCCACTTCTGGGGTCCCAACTTCCTCGACTTCCTCTGTGGTTACAACATCCTCCGTCACCCCTGTCTCGAATCCTTTTGCTGTTCTTTGCTCTGAGGTCCCTACCTCGGCATCCCATACTGTCCACTCTCCTTCCTCTACTCACTCGCACAGTTCTGTGTCTACACGCCCTCATCCCCCACCTAAGTCTCAGCACCCCCCTTCTTCTCATAAGTCCGGCAAAAAATCCCTATTGGTAGGTTCTTTGCCTCCGACTAGTTCTGTAACGTGTGTGGAGGTTCATCCTCCTCCTTGTACAATATCTTCATCCCCTGTCCCCTCTCAAGTTCCTTCCCTGACTGTCCCTCCCCAGGCCACTTCCACTCCTGTCCCCTCCCAAGCCCCTTCGACAGTTTCCTCTTCCATCTCCTGGCCCTCTGCTTTAGTACAGTCTATAGTCTCCCTGATGGTTGCTCACTCTCCTTCCATTTCTAATGTTGTCCCACATTCTGCATCTATGTCTTCCGAAAATCTGGAAGCTATCGCAGAATTTATTGCAGAGTCTGGAATGTTGATGGACACTGCTCCACCTCCGGTTCCTCCTCCTCTTTCTTCTCCGGCTACCCCCCTCCTTTCTTCACAGCGTCCTACTCCTTCTTTGATTACAGATCTTCCGCTGCCTCCACACGTGGACTTTTCTAACCCTAGTCCATAGATTCCTCTCTCTTCGACTTATATCTTTCTCTCCATAAATCATGGCTTATTTGCAGTGGAATATCCGAGGCCTCAGGGGTAACCAGGGTGAACTTCAGGTGTTGCTCTCCCAGTTTTTCCCTGTTGGAGTCTGTTTGCAAGAACCCAAATTACAATCCACTGTTATCAGGCCCTTTTCAGGCTATGATTTGTTATATTCATTGGATCCTTTTTCCAATGGAACCTTTAACGAAAGTGCTCTTCTTATACGCACTGGTGTTCCATACCGTCAGCTCTATGTTCCTTCTTCCTTACATTACACTGCAGTCCGTATCCACTTGAATAAGTGGTATACACTTTGTTCTTTATATCTCTTCCCTTCGCGGGCATTGTCTATCCCAGATGTTGATTTTCTGGTTTCTTCCTTACCACCACCCCTTCTGTTACTGGCGATTTTAACGCACACCATTTTCTCTGGGGAGGGTCGCACTGTGACTTCCGTGGCGTTCAGTTGGAGGCATTTCTTGCTTCTCTCCCCCTCCATGTTTTAAATACGTGTACTCCTACCCATTTTGATCCTCGAACTCATTCTTTCTCCTGTATCGATCTCTCCATCTGCTCTTCCTCAACAATCCTTGACTTCACCTGGTCTGTCCTCCCGGACTTACATGACAGCGATCATTTCCCAATCATCCTTAAGTCCCCTTCATTTTTTTGCCACTTCCTCATTGCGCTGGCAATTTGACCGGGCACATCTTACTGCCTTTCATGAGGTTCCTTCCTCATCCTCTACTGATGAGGTTTTACATCTCTTTTCATCCTCCATCTTCACAGCGGCTTCACATTCTATTCCCCAAACCTCGGGCAAGCATTCTCAGAAATGCGTGCCTTGGTGGTCTCCTGCTTGTGCTCGGGCAGTACGTTTGAAACACGCTGCGTGGGGCAGGTATCGGTATAACAGAACCACAGAGAGACTCGTTGATTTTAAGCAGAAGAGAGCTATTGCTCGCCGTGTTATACATGATGCTAAACCACTTGCTGGTGAGATTACGTTTCTACTGTCACTTCGGCTTCCTCGATGAGTGCAGTCTGGAAGAAAGTGTGGAAATTAAGTGGTAAATTCTCCCCCGACCTGGCTCCTGTTCTTCAGGTTGCCGGTGTCGATATAGCACACCCTCTTGATATAGCACACCCTCTTGCCGTTGCCACTGAAATTGGTAATCATCTGGTCCGCATTTCTCAGGGGCTCCATCTCTGCCCCTCGTTCCTTTCTTCTAAGTCTGTCAGCGATTTAAAGCCCTTAGATTTTTCTTGTCTTAGAGAAGAATCTTATAAATGTGCCTTTTACCCTTCAAGAACTGGAGGCAACACTCTCTGCTTGCCGATCATCGGCAGCTGGGCCAGACGGCATACATATTCGTATGCTACAGCATTTACATCAATCTGCTCTTACTGTCCTCTTATGGCTCTATAATCTTATATGGTCACAAGGAGTTCTTCCCCAGCTGTGGAAGTCTACTATTGTTCTCCCTTTTCGCAAACCGGGTACTACGGGACGTGATACCTCCCACTACCGTCCCATCGCTCTTACCAGTGCAGTTTGCAAGGTGATGGAACGTCTAGTTAATAGACGTTTGATGTGGTATTTAGAGACGCACAATAGTCTCTCCCCTAGTCAATATGGCTTTCGTAAAGGCCTATCTCCCATTGACCCCTTACTGCGCTTGGATATGTATATTTGTAATGCCTTTGCTAATAACCACTTGGTTATCACCATCTTTTTCGACCTTGAGAAGGCTTATGATACAACTTGGAGATATAATATCTTGGCCCAGGCCCACTCCTTAGGCCTCCGAGGCAACCTACCATTCTTCCTTAAGGCCTTCTTAACTGACAGACATTTCCGTGTCCGGGTTAGTAATGAGCTTTCCCCGGAATTTGTCCAAGCTGAAGGTGTTCCCCAGGGTTGTGTTCTGAGCACAACACTCTTTCTCCTTGCTATAAATAATCTGGCATCTGTTCTCCCATCCAATATTTGGTCATTGCTTATGTGGATGACTTTGCTATAGCTTGTGCAGGTGCTGACTGTCACCTCATTGCAGTTTCCTTCCAGCATGCCATCAACTGGGTTTCTGATTGGGCCACCACTCACGGGTTTAAATTTTCTAGTGGCAAAACTCATCAAATTACGTTTACTAGACGTTCAGTGGTCTTTGATCATCCATTGTACCTATACGGCTCAGGTATTCCAGAACATGATACAGTCAGGTTTCTCGGCCTCCTGTTTGACCGTCGATTGTCCTGGAAACCTCATATTACCTCTCTTAAGGCAACTTGTCACAGCCGGCTGAACCTCCTTAAAACCCTCGCACATCTTTCATGGGGGCTGATCGTAGAACTCTCCTTCATCTACATTCAGCCCTAATTTTATCAAAACTCGATTATGGTGACCAGATATATTCGGCGGCCTCCCCTGCTACTCTTTCCATCCTTAATCCCATCCATCACCAGGGATTACGCTTATGCCTTGGTGCATTTCGTTCTTCCCCGGTTGAGAGCCTCTATGTAGAAGCGAACATTCCATCCTTGTCCGATCGTCATGATGCACATTGCATTCGCTATTATGTTCGCTCTCATGACCTCCGCAATCCTTCCATGTATAGGATTGTTACAGATGTTAGTAGGCACTCTTTATTTGTTCGTTGCCGCTGCTTACTTCGTCCCTTTTCTCTTCGTCTACATTCACTCCTGTCTTCCCTTCAGCTACCACCTTTATATGTTCATGTGACATCTCCCTTTCCCCTACCCCCTTGGGAAGTTCCTGCTGTCCGTGTCTGTTCTATTCCTCTACCTTGTGCGAAAGCCCGCCTACCTATGGCGGCTTCTCGCTCTTTTTTTCTAGACCACTTCCGTTCTCATTCCCATGCCATCACAGTGTACACCGATGGTTCAAAGTCGTCTGACGGTGTCAGCAGTGTTTCCGGACAGCGTCGTGCAAGGGCATCTATTACCCTTGGCTAGCATATTTACGGCTGAATTGTATGCCATTCTTGTGGCACTTATCTGTATTGCATCTATGCCTGTATCACCATTTGTGGTCATTTCAGACTCCCTTAGTGCTTTACAGGCTATCCGCAAAATTGATACACCTCACTCCCTAGTTCTTTGTATCCAACTTTGGTTACGCTGTATCTCTAGCAAGCACAAAGATATTTTTTTTTGTTGGGTCCCTGGTCATGTTGACGTACAGGGCAATGAACAGGCAGACACTGCTGCGCGGTCAGCAGTACATGACCTTCCAGTTTCATATAGAGGTGTTCCTTTTACGGACTATTTTGCAGGTCATTGCTACCACCTTCGCATCCGTTGGCAACAACGCTGGTCTGACCTCTAAATAACAAACTTCTTCTATTAAACCGAGTATAGGTTTCTGGCCTTCTTCTTGTCACCAATGTTTGAGGTTGGGAGACTACACTCTCCCGTCTTCGCATTGGCCACACTCGTCTTACGCACGGGTATCTCATGGAGAGGCTCCCTGCCCCTCTCTGTGAGCATTGTCAGGTTCCAGTGTCTGTTCGACATATTCTGTTGGACTGTCCACTTTATCAATGAGCACGCAGAATTTACCTCCAACGGCATCTTCGCTCTGCGGCCCTTTCTTTACCTTCCTTCTTGCTGATGGACCCTCCTTTAATCCTGAATCTCTCGTAGACTTTTTGACAGAAACTGACTTACTACACAAACTCTGAAGATTATACCTCTAGCACCTCCCTCAGTCCCTTCTACCTTGATCTCTTGCTACCCTCTATCCCTGCACTATCCACTGTCCTGCTGCACTCCATACCCTACTAATCATCCATCTCCCGCTTTCAATCTATTCTCCCTGCATCCTGTCCTGCCCTGCCGTGCTGTATAACCCTTGTGGTTTAGCGCTTCTTTGATTATATAATAATAATACATATAATTGGGACCCCTCCCTTAGACTTAATTAGATCTATAGCTGACCTGTACTTATCTAGCAGCTCTTCTCTCCTACCCTTCCCAATATCATTTTCACCAGCACTGAGACAGATAATGGGTTTGTTCCCATTACCTGACATGATATTATCCAACTTGTTGACTATGTCACCAGCTCCAGGGAAGCACACCCTTTCTCACCTTCTTATTCCTATTCAGAAGCACGGTCCATATATCTTACCTGTGAGTCACCTACCACAGAATTCGCACCTCTATTAGCAGGGGAAGTAGTACCTTTACCTTCACTTGGGAAGTAGTATCTTTACCTTCACTTGGGGAAGTAGTACCTTTACCTTCACTTGGGGAAGTAGTACCTTTACCTTCACTTGGGGAAATAGTACCTTTACCTTCACTTGGGAAGTAGTACCTTTACCTTCACTGGCCACTGGAGTACACTCATCCTGAAGAACAGAGAAGCGATTTCCTACCTTCAAATCTTTCTCTTAACCTTCCTTATTTTGATGCTCCTCCCATTATTGGGAACCACTCGCCATTTGTAGCAGGTGCTGGACTGCACCTCACTCCTGGTAGCCTTTTCTTCCTCCCCCCTTCACCCTCCTTGCAGGGAGTGGCAGACACACCTCACTACTGGTATCCCTATTCCCCTCCAGAACGGCAGCCACCTCACTCTTCCAAAATCATTGAGGTGAACCTTCAGCCTCCTAATTTCCTCCTGGAGAAGAAGGACCTCACTCTCACTTCCAAACCCATTGAGGTGAACCTTCAGCCTCCTAAATTCCTCCTGGAGAAGCAGGACCTCCTCCTTCAGCACTCCAACCTCACGTTTGTGTATGCAATAATTTCTCAAAATCATTCTGAGCCTAACAAAAAAATTAATTGTGTTTGTTTATTATTAAATTATTGTAAACTTATCTAATAGTTGGATTAGGCTAAATTAAATTGCGCTTCTTATAATAAGGTTAGGTAAGTTTTCTAAGGTTCTTTTGATACAAAATTATTAATTTTTACATTAACATAATTGAAAAAAATATATCTTTAAACGTATAAGAGAAAATTTTAGAAAGGACTTAATTTTAAACGAGTTCTTGTTAATTGACCAGTTTTACCTATTCGGGCCCCTTGTGGTTTAGCTCTTCTTTTGATTATAATAATAATTACCTATTCGGCACATACCTACTGAGAGACACACAGTCACAGTGTACATATACTGAGACACACACAGTCACAGTATACATATACTGAGACAGTCACAGTGTACATGTACTGAGACAGTCACAGTGTACATATACTGAGACAGTCACAGTGTACATATACTGAGACACAGTCACAGTGTACATATACTGAGGAAAACAGTCACAGTGTACATACACTGGAGATACAATGACAGTTACTTAAACTAGAGACACAATGACAGTGTACATAACTGAGACACACACACAATGTACATAACTGAGACACACACACAATGTACATAACTGAGACACACAGTGTACATAACTGAGACACACACAGTGTACATAACTGAGACACACACAAATGTACATAACTGAGACACAGTGTACATAACTGAGACACAGTGTACATAACTGAGACACAGTGTACATAACTGAGACACACACAGTGTACATAACTGAGACACACACAGTGTACATAACTGAGACACACACACAATGTACATAACTGAGACACACATACAATGTACATAACTGAGACACACACAATGTACATAACTGAGACACACACACAATGTACATAACTGAGAGACACACACAGTGTACATAACTGAGACACACACAATGTACATAACTGAGACACACACAATGTACATAACTGAGACACACACACAATGTACATAACTGGACACACAATGTACATAACTGAGACACATAATGTACAAAACTTGAGACACACACACAATGTACATAACTGAGACACACACAGTGTACATAACTGAGACACACACAATGTACATAACTGAGACACACACAATGTACATAACTGAGACACACACACAATGTACATAACTGGACACATAAATGTACATAACTGAGGACACACACACAATGTACATAACTGGACACACACAGTGTACATAACTGAAACACACACAGTGTACATAACTGAGACACACAGTGTACATGACTGAGACACAGTGCACATAACTGAGACACACACAGTGCACATAACTGAGACACACACAGTGTACATAACTGAGACACACACAGTGTACATAACTGAGACACACACAGTGTACATAACTGAGACACACAGTGTACATAACTGAGACACAGTGTACATAACTGAAACACAGTGCACATAACTGAGACACACACAGTGTACATAACTGAGACACACAGTGTACATAACTGAGACACACAGTGTACATAACTGAGACACACACAGTGTACATAACTGAGACACACACAATACATAACTGAGACACACACAGTGTACATAACTGAGACACACACAGTACATAACTGAGACACACACTTTACATAACTGAGGACACCCCTGTACATAACTGAGACACAGTGTACATAACTGAGACACACACAGTGTACATAACTGAGACACACACAGTGTACATAACTGAGACACAGTGTACTTAACTGAGACACAGTGTACATAACTGAGACACATCAGTGTACATAACTGACACACACACAGTGTACATAACTGAGACACACACAGTACATAACTGAGACACACACTGTACATAACTGAGACACACTGTACATAACTGAGACAGTGTACATAACTGAGACACACACAGTGTACATAACTGAGACACAGTGTACATAACTGAGACACAGTGTACATAACTGAGACACAGTGTACATAACTGAGACACATCAGTGTACATAACTGAGACACACAGTGTACATAACTGAGACACACACACACAATGTACATAACTGAGACACAGTGTACATAACTGAGACACAGTGTACATAACTGAGACACACACAGTGTACATAACTGAGACACACACAATACATAACTGGACACACACAGGTACATAACTGAGAACACACTGTACATAACTGAGACACACATGTACATAACGGGAGACACAGTGTACATAACTGAGACACACAGTGTACATAACTGAGACACACACAGTGTACATAACTGAGACACAGTGTACTTAACTGAGACACAGTGTACATAACTGAGACACATCAGTGTACATAACTGACACACACTAGGGATGTATCGGATATCCGTATCCGCATCCGCATCCGCATAAATTCTTACATCCGCATCCGCATCCGTATTTTTTCTAAATGAGACATCCGCATCCGCATCCGTTTTTTTCTAAATGAGACATCCGCATCCGCATCCGTATCCGTATTTTTCCTAAGTGAGACATCCGCATCCGCGTCCGCATCCGTAATCACTATTAAATAAATATCCGCATCCGCATCCGGGCCTAACAAAGCGGATGTGGCGGATATTATAACCTAAATTACAGAGCTTCCATGTTTGTTTCCACAAACTTGTTCTTATGATTTACAAATTAACATTGCAGCTTCAAATATTATAACTAATGACCTGTGCAGAGAGAAAATAAGAAAGGAGGAACACTGCAGCAGGCCTCTTGGCCCATACTGGCAGGTCCTTCACAATCCACCCCACTAATAGAATATTTGCCCAACCAAATTTTCAATTCTATCAAGAAATAAGCTTTGATAATAAGTCCACTCAAAACCAACCCTCTCACTCTGAATTTATCCAACCTAATTTAAAACTACCCCAAAGGGGCTAGCTTCAATAACCCTACAAGGCTGATAAATTATACACATGCAATGTAAATAAATGGTATAAAATACCGATACAATGGAAAAATAAACACAATAAAGGATCTCATTATACTGCTTTGTGTTTATTAGACACATATGCATTGAAAATTAGGTTGAGCAAATATTCTGTTAGTGGATGGATTGGGAAGGACCTGCCTAGTATGGGCCAACAGGCCTGCTGCAGTGTTCCTCCTTTCTTATGTTCTTATGTATCTTTATTGAGGAAACGTTTCGCACACTGTGGCTTCATCAGTCCATACAAGGAGAATCGTGAAGAACAGGAGGAGTTTGAGGTAGTCAGTCCCTCAACCTGGAGTTACTGTCTGACACAGCAACATCTTGGTATCTTAATACAGGGAATTCTTCACTGGCCACCACCTACTTCAGCTCCTTTGGTGCTCTTGTGGTGAACCAGGTGCTTCAGCTCTTTCAGTACCCTATTTTATAGTGCCTAATTATCAAAGCATATTCCATGGATGGAGTAGATGGGTTGGGAAGGAGTTTTGTTTGTGAGATTGGTTTGGGTTATGGGGGGCCTACCTAGTGTGGACCAGTTGGCTTGCTGCATTGTTCCTTATTTCTGTGTTCTTGTATTATATTGGTAGAATTACGACAATATGTTAAGTAAAGGACACAAATGCAACTAATGAGACATATTATTGTCTCATTGAACCTATATATACCTGTGTGTCCATGCATTGTTTGTAAGGCTTGAAAAAGCTCCTGGAGAGCGAAAGCGTTGCCACAATAAAATGTATCATTAGTTGCATTTGTGTCCTTTTACTTAACATTCTGTGTTGTTGTGAGTGAGAGGGTTGTGAGTGAGAGATGTTGTGAGTGAGAGGGTTGTGAGTGAGAGGG
>WNWK01043863.1:0-15326 GCA_009830355.1 Cherax destructor | reverse complement strand
TACTCAACATGGATTCACCAGGGCCGTTCCTGCCTAACTAATTTATTAACTTTTTTCAGTAAGGCTTTTGAGGCAGTTGATCATGATAAAGAATTCGATATTGTTTATTTGGATTTTAGTAAGGCTTTTGATAGAGTACCACATCAGAGACTGGTAAAGAAAGTGGCTGCTCACGGCATTGGGGGAAAAGTGTTTTCATGGATCGAGTCATGGCTCACCAATAGGAAGCAGAGGGTGTGCATTAATGGGGTTAAATCTGAGTGGGGATCTGTAACAAGTGGCGTTCCACAGGGATCGGTTTGGGCCCGTTGTTGTTTATAATATATAAAATGACCTTGACGAGGAATTACTAGTGATATGAGCAAATTCGCTGATGACACGAGATAGGTAGGATAATCGATTCAGACGATGTCACGGAACTCAGGAGGATTTATACAAACTCTTCCTGGTCAGAAAATGGCAGATGCAGTTCAACATAGATAAATCAAAGTTCTAGCTCGAATGTTCATAACCCCAGCACCTACCAGCTATAATGTTGAACTCAGCCGTCAGAATGCGAAGGATTTGGGGTTATGGTAAGCAGCAACCTAAACCAAGTCAGCAATGCCTAAGCGTAAGAAATAAAGCAAATAGATTACGCTTAGGCATTGCTGACTTGGTTTGAGGTTGCTGCTACCATAACCCCAAATCCTTTTCGCATTCTGTACGGCTGAGTTCAACATTATTAAGCTGGTACGTGCTAGGTTATGAACATTCCGAGCTTTAGAACTTTGCATTTATCTATATTGAACTGCATCTGCCATTTTTCTGACCAGGAATTGAGTTTGTCTAAATCCTCCTGAAGTTCCGTGACATCTACGTCTGAATCGATTATCCTACCTATCTTCGTGTCATCAGCGAATTTGCTCATACGTGGAAGATGGCTAATGTAATTCCTATTTTTAAAGCAGGGGACAAGTCGTTACCATCAAATTACCGCCCAATAAGTCTAACATCAATTGTAGGCAAATTACTAGAGTCGATTATAGCTGATAACATAAGAAGCCATCTCGATAGGCATAATTTGATTAATGATACTCAGCATGGATTCACCAGGGGCCGTTCCTGCCTAACTAATTTATTAACTTTTTTCAGTAAGGCTTTTGAGGCAGTTGATAATGATAAAGAATTCGATATTGTTTATTTGGATTTTAGTAAGGCTTTTGATAGAGTACCACATCAGAGACTGTTAAAGAAAGTGGCTGCTCATGGCATTGGGGGAAAAGTGTTGTCATGGATCGAGTCATGGCTCACCAATAGGAAGCAGAGGGTGTGCATAAATGGGGTTAAATCGGAGTGGGGATCTGTAACAAGTGGCGTTCCTCAGGGATCGGTTTTGGGCCCGTTGTTGTTTATAATACAGTGGTACCCCGACTTACGATGGTCCCCAAGCACACCCTTTTATGTAAGTTTATTTTTTTAAATGCTTTTGTAAGTGTAATTTTGGGGGTCTAAAAGGACTAGTCTATTTTACATCATTTCTTATGGAGATAAATTCGTTTGGTAATGGCACTTGAACAGCATTCTGGAATGAAAAAATATCGTAAGTCGGGGTACCACTGTATATATAAATGACCTTGACGAGGGAATTTCTAGTGATATGAGCAAATTCGCTGATGACACGAAGATAGGTAGGATAATCGATTCAGACGTAGATGTCAGTGAACTACAGGAGGATTTAGACAAACTCAATTCCTGGTCAGAAAAATGGCAGATGCAGTTCAATGTAGATAAATGCAAAGTTCTAAAGCTCGGGAGTGTCCATAACCCAAGCACTTATAAGTTAAATAACGTAGAACTTAGCCATACAGATTGGAGAAGGACTTGGGGTGATGGTAAGCAGCAACCTTAAACCAAGACAGCAATGCCTAAGCGTACGTAATAAGGCAAATAGATTACTGGGATTTATATCAAGAAGTGTTAGCAACAGAAGTCCAGAGGTTATATTACAGCTTTATACATCATTAGTAAGGCCTCACCTAGATTACGCAGCTCAGTTCTGGTCTCCATATTACAGAATGGACATTAATTCGTTAGAAAACATTCAGCGTAGAATGACTAAATTAATACATAGCATTAGAAATCTTCCTTACGAAGAAAGATTGAAGACCCTTAAATTACATTCACTTGTAAGACGTAGAATGAGGGGAGACATGATCGAGGTATACAAGTGGAAAATGGGTATTAACAAAGGGGATATAAATAAGGTCTTGAGGGTATCTCTCCAAGAGAGAACCCGCAATAATGGATTCAAGTTAGATAAGTTTAGATTTAGAAAGGATATAGGAAAGTATTGGTTTGGAAATAGGGTAGTTGATGAGTGGAACAGTCTGCCTAGTAGGGTTCTTGAAGCAAGGACCTTGGGTAGTTTTAAATTTAGGTTGGATAAATTCATGAGTGAAAGGGGTTGGATTTGAGTGAGAATTGCACATGAGTAAATAAAATTATCAAAGCTTATTTCTTGGGTAGCATTGAAAATTAGGTTGAACAAATATTCTGTTAGTGGGATGGAATGTGAAGGACCTGCCTAGAATGGGCCAACAGGCCTGCTGCAGTGTTCCTCCTTTCTTATGTTCTTATGTTCTATATCAAGAAGTGTAAGCAACAGAAGTCCAGCGGTTATATTACAGCTTTATACATCATTAGTAAGGCCTCACCTAGATTATGCAGCTCAGTTCTGGTCTCCATTTTACAGAATGGATATAAATTCGTTAGAAAACATTCAGCGACGAATGACAAAGTTAATTCATAGCATTAGAAATCTTCCGTATGAAGAAAGATTGAAGACCCTTTTAAATTACATTCACTTGTAAGACGAAGAATGAGGGGATACATGATCGAGGTATATAAGTGGAAGATGGGTATTAATAAGGGGGATATAAATAAGGTCTTGAGGATATCTCTCCAAGAGAGAACCCGCAATAATGGATTCAAATTGGATAAGTTTAGATTTAGAAAGGATATAGGAAAATATTGGTTTGGAAATAGGGTAGTTGATGAGTGGAACAGTCTGCCTAGTAGGGTCATTGAAGCTAGGACCTTGGGTAGTTTCAAATTTAGGTTGGATAAATACATGAGTGAGAGGGGTTGGATTTAAGTGGGACTCGCACTTGAGTTAATAGAATCTGCAAAGGAAAAATAAACACATAAGCAGTATAATGTGATCCTTTATTGACAACGTTTCGCCCACGCAGTGGGCTTTATCGAGTCACAGACAGATCTACCTGGATATTGAGCAACATGGAGATATATATAGGGTACAGTCAGGTGGAGAATGCTGGGTCAGGTGGAGAAAGCTGCATGTGAGTCTTAAAAAGTAGTGTGATAGTTAAAAACAGAGACCTACAAACACGCATTTCAGAACACCAGTACGCAGGCAGATCTGACGACTCAAGAAATGCCTGTGTTCAACACCGAAATTTACACAACCATTTAATCAACTACAGAAACGCAAGACTCATCGCCAGAGAAGACAACACGCAATACCGAAGAATCCTAGAATCATCACTCATCTGTATATCCAACAACTTCAACCAGAACAACGGCTTCTACAACATAGCTGAACCTATTGCCAAGAAACTTCTTCAACGCTATCCCACCTAGAACTCAAGAATGGTACACTGCAGGTCCTTTAAGTCACACTATGTTTTTAACTATCACACTACTTTTTAAGACTCACATGCAGCTTTCTCCACCTGACCCAGCATTCTCCACCTGACTGTACCCTATATATATCTCCATGTTGCTCAATATCCAGGTAGATCTGTCTGTGACTCGATAAAGCCACTGCGTGGGCGAAACGTTGTCAATAAAGGATCACATTATACTGCTTATGTGTTTATTTTTCCATTGTGTCGGTATTTTATACCATTTATTTCCAGAATCTGCAAAGCTTATTTAGTGGGTAGAATTGAAAATTAGGTTGGGCAAGTATTCTGTTATTGGGATGGATTGTGAAGGACGTGCCTAGTATGGGCCAACAGGCCTGCTGCAGTGTTCCTCCTTTCTTATGTTCTTATGTTCTTATGTTCTTATCAAAGCTTATTTCTTGGGTAGAATTGAAAATTAGGTTGGGCAATATTCTGTTAGTGGGATGGATTGTGAAGGACCTGCCTAGTATGGGCCAACAGGCCTGCTGCAGTGTTCCTCCTTTCTTATAAGAACATAAGAACATAAGAAAGGAGGAACACTGCAGCAGGCCTGTTGGCCCATACTAGGCAGGTCCTTCACAATCCGTCCCACTAACAGAATATTTGCTCAACCCAATTTTCAATGCTACCCAAGAAATAAGCTTTGACAATTCTACCCACTCATGCGCGAGTCCCACTCAAATCCAACCCTCTCACTCATGAATTTATCCAACCTAAATTTGGATTGTGAAGGACCTGCCTAGTATGGGCCAACAGGCCTGCTGCAGTGTTCCTCCTTTCTTATGTTTGAAACTACCCAAGGTCCTAGCTTCAATAACCCTACTAGGCAGACTGTTCCACTCATCAACTACCCTATTTCCAAACCAATACTTTCCTATATCCTTTCTAAATCTAAACTTATCTAACTTGAATCCATTATTGCGGGTTCTCTCTTGGAGAGATATCCTCAAGACCTTATTTATATCCCCTTTGTTAATACCCATTTTCCACTTGTATACCTCGATCATGTCTCCCCTCATTCTACGTCTTACAAGTGAATGTAATTTTAGGGTCTTCAATCTTTCTTCGTAAGGAAGATTTCTAATGCTATGTATTAATTTAGTCATTCTACGCTGAATGTTTTCTAACGAATTTATGTCCATTCTGTAATATGGAGACCAGAACTGAGCTGCGTAATCTAGGTGAGGCCTTACTAATGATGTATAAAGCTGTAATATAACCTCTGGACTTCTGTTGCTAACACTTCTTGATATAAATCCCAGTAATCTATTTGCCTTATTACGTACGCTTAGGCATTGCTGTCTTGGTTTAAGGTTGCTGCTTACCATCACCCCCAAGTCCTTCTCAATCTGTATGGCTAAGTTCTACGTTATTTAACTTATAAGTGCTTGGGTTATGGACACTCCCGAGCTTCAGAACCTTGCATTTATCTACATTGAACTGCATCAGCCACTTTTCTGACCACAATTAAGTTTGTCTAAATCTTCCTGAAGTTCTATGACATCTATGTTTGAATCAATTATCCTACCTATCTTCGTGTCGTCGGCGAATTTGCTCATATCACTAGTAATTCCCTCATCAAGGTCATTGATATATATTATAAATAACAATGGGCCTAAGACTGATCCCTGTGGAACACCACTTGTTACAAGTCCCCATTCGGATATAACCCCATTTATGCACACTCTCTGCTTCCTATTGGTGAGCCATGACTCGATCCATGACAGCACTTTTCCCCCAATGCCATGAGCTGCCACTTTCTTTAACAGTCTCTGGTGCGGTACTCTATCAAAAGCCTTACTAATTTATAATTTATTTCCATTGCATATGTGTCTAATTTATAAGAACATAAGAACATAAGAACATAAGAATGGAGGAACACTGCAGAAGGCCTACTGGCCCATACAAGGCAGGTCCTTATCAAAACCACCACTACCTAAGAATTTATTCCGTACTCACGACACAAATCAAACCCAGCCCCTCCCACTCATATATTTGTCCAATCTCTTTTAAAGCCACCCAAGGTCCTAGCCTCTATCACAGTACTCGGAAGATTGTTCCACGCATCTACAACTCTGTTCGAAAACCAGTACTTGCCTATATCCTTTCTAAATCTAAATTTATCCAATTTAAATCCGTTATTTCTGGTTCTTACTTGGTTCGATATCCTCAGTATTTTATTAATATCTCCTTTGTTTATGCTCATCATTCACTTGTACACCTCGATGATATCTCCCTCATTCTACGTCTCTCCAGAGAGTGGAGATTCAACGCTCTAAGTCTATCTTCATACGGGAGATTTCTTATACTGTAAATCATTTTAGTCATTCTTCTTTGTATGTTCTCCAATGAATCTATATCCATCCTGTAGTAAGGAGACCAAAACTGAGCTGCATAATCCAAATGAGGTCTCACTAGTGATGTATAGAGCTGTAAAATAACTTTTGGACTTCTGTTGCTTATACTTCTTGAAATAAATCCTAGTAATCTGTTAGCCTTATTGCGCACACTTAAGAACATAAGAACATAAGAAAGGAGGAACACTGCAGCAGGCCTGTTGGCCCATACTAGGCAGGTCCTTCACAATCCGTCCCACTAACAGAATATTTGCTCAACCCAATTTTCAATGCTACCCAAGAAATAAGCTTTGACAATTCTACCCACTCATGCGCGAGTCCCACTCAAATCCAACCCCTCTCACTCATGAATTTATCCAACCTAAATTTGAAACTACCCAAGGTCCTAGCTTCAATAACCCTACTAGGCAGACTGTTCCACTCATCAACTACCCTATTTCCAAACCAATACTTTCCTATATCCTTTCTAAATCTAAACTTATCTAACTTGAATCCATTATTGCGGGTTCTCTCTTGGAGAGATATCCTCAAGACCTTATTTATATCCCCTTTGTTAATACCCATTTTCCACTTGTATACCTCGATCATGTCTCCCCTCATTCTACGTCTTACAAGTGAATGTAATTTTAGGGTCTTCAATCTTTCTTCGTAAGGAAGATTTCTAATGCTATGTATTAATTTAGTCATTCTACGCTGAATGTTTTCTAACGAATTTATGTCCATTCTGTAATATGGAGACCAGAACTGAGCTGCGTAATCTAGGTGAGGCCTTACTAATGATGTATAAAGCTGTAATATAACCTCTGGACTTCTGTTGCTAACACTTCTTGATATAAATCCCAGTAATCTATTTGCCTTATTACGTACGCTTAGGCATTGCTGTCTTGGTTTAAGGTTGCTGCTTACCATCACCCCCAAGTCCTTCTCGCAATCTGTATGGCTAAGTTCTACGTTATTTAACTTATAAGTGCTTGGGTTATGGACACTCCCGAGCTTCAGAACCTTGCATTTATCTACATTGAACTGCATCTGCCACTTTTCTGACCACGAATTAAGTTTGGCACTGTTGTCTTGGCTTTAGATTTCTGCTTACCATGACTCCCAAGTCTTTTTCACATTCTGTATGATCAAGCTCAACTTCACCTAGTTTAGGTGAAGTTGAGCCTTGTAGGGTTATTGAAGCTAGCAACTTGGGTAGTTTTAAATTTAGGTTGGATAAATTCATGAGTGAGAGGGGTTTGATTTGAGTGGGACTTTCACATGAGTAAATAGAATTATAAGAACATAAGAACATAAGAAAGGAGGAACACTGCAGCAGGCCTGTTGGCCCATACTAGGCAGGATTGTTAGTGGGATGGATTGTGAAGGACCTGCCTAGTATGGGCCAACAGGCCTGCTGCAGTGTTCCTCCTTTCTTATGTTCTTATGTTCTTAGGTCCTTCACAATCCGTCCCACTAACAGAATATTTGCTCAACCCAATTTTCAATGCTACCCAAGAAATAAGCTTATTTCTTGGATAGAATTGAAAATTTGGTTGGGCAGCATACATAAGGGGGATTACCAACAAACCTCTGGCTGTCTTCAAGCAGGCACTGAACAGGCACCTAAAGTCGGTACCTGACCAGCCAGGCTGTGGTTCGTACGTTGGACTGCGTGCGGCCAGCAGTAACAGCCTGGTTGATCAGGCTCTGGTCCAACATGAGGCCTGGTCACAGACCGGGCCGCAGGGGCGTTGACCCCTGGAATTCTCTCCAGGTAAAATTGATTTTAGATTTGTGAAAAATTGATTTTAGGCGTGATTTACCGTCCTCCAAACTTAGATAGGGAACAAGGAGACTACTTTGGGAGGAAATTGTTAAGGCCACAAGACACGATAACGTAGTAATTCTAGGGGACTTTAACTTTAGTCAGATTGATTGGAATTTCATGACAGGGAATTTAGAATCTAACGACTTTTTAGAAGTAGTTCAGGATTGCTTTTTGAAGCAGTTTGTAACAGAACCTACAAGGGGAAATAACCTACTTGACTTGGTTCTGGCAAGCAAGGAAACCCTTGTTAATAATTTAGAAATTACAGAGGAACTCGGCTCAAGCGACCACAAGTCAATTACCTTTAGCATTGAATGGATGTATGATAGTAGGGATAATTCAGTAATGGTCCCAGATTTTCGCTTAGCAGATTATAATGGACTTAGAGAACACTTATCAACTGTGGACTGGGGTGAAGAAGAGAGGTATCAATATGACAGTTTTCTTAACACTATACAGGCTGCCCAAAGAACATTTATCCCGTATAAAGAAATTAGATCAAGTAGAAATGACCCAAAATGGATGAATAATAGGCTCAAATATCTTTTAGGGCAGAAGAAAGGAATTTATAGGCGCATAAAAAGAGGTGAGGGTCATCTTATAAATCAGTATACTGACATTAAGAGGGACGTTAAAAGGGAATAAGAAAAGCTAAACGGGACTATGAAATTAAAGTTGCTAGGGATTCAAAAACTAACCCAAAAAGTTTTTCCAGGTTTATAGAACAAAAGTTAGGGATAAGCTAGGTCCCCTTAAAAATAACTTTGGGCATCTTACTGACAAGGAGAATGATATGTGCTCTATTTTTAATAATTATTTTCTCTCGGTTTTCACACAGGAAGACATTAATAATATCCCAGTAATTAATTTTTACAGAGGCCCAGAAGAAGATAAATTATGTAATATCACAGTCACTAGCGAAATGATTATGAAACAGCTGGACCGACTGAAACAAAATAAATCGCCGGGTCCTGATGAGCTTTTGCAAGGGTTCTTAAGGAATGCAAAATGGAACTCTGTGAACCAATATCTAACATTTTTAATTTTTCTCTTCAAACAGGAGTAGTGTCTGATATGTGGAAGATGGCTAATGTAATTCCTATTTTTACCGCCCAATAAGCCTGACCTCAATTGTAGGCAAATTACTAGAGTCAATTATAGCTGATATTATTAGAAGCCATCTAGATAACCATAATTTGATTAATGATACCCAGCATGGATTCACGAGGGCCGTTCCTGCCTATCTAATTTAACCTTCTTCAGTAAAGCTTTTGAGGCTGTTGATCACGATAAAGAATTCGATATTGTTTATTTAGACTTTAGTAAGGCTTTTGATAGAGTACCGCACCAGAGACTGTTAAAGAAAGTGGCAGCTCATGGCATTGGGGGAAAAGTGCTGTCATGGATCGAGTCATGGCTCACCAATAGGAAGCAGAGAGAGTGCATAAATGGGGTTAAATCTGAATGGGGACTTGTAACAAGTGGTGTTCCACAGGGATCAGTCTTACGCCCATTGTTATTTATAATATATATCAATGACCTTGATGAGGGAATTACTAGTGATATGAGCAAATTCGCCGACGACACGAAGATAGGTAGGATAATTGATTCAAACATAGATGTCATAGAACTTCAGGAAGATTTAGACAAACTTAATTCGTGGTCAGAAAAGTGGCAGATGCAGTTCAATGTAGATAAATGCAAGGTTCTGAAGCTCGGGAGTGTCCATAACCCAAGCACTTATAAGTTAAATAACGTAGAACTTAGCCATACAGATTGCAGAAGGACTTGGGGGTGATGGTAAGCAGCAACCTTAAACCAAGACAGCAATGCCTAAGCGTACGTAATAAGGCAAATAGATTACTGGGATTTATATCAAGAAGTGTTAGCAACAGAAGTCCAGAGGTTATATTACAGCTTTATACATCATTAGTAAGGCCTCACCTAGATTACGCAGCTCAGTTCTGGTCTCCATATTACAGAATGGACATAAATTCGTTAGAAAACATTCAGCGTAGAATGACTAAATTAATACATAGCATTAGAAATCTTCCTTACGAAGAAAGATTGAAGACCCTAAAATTACATTCACTTGTAAGACGTAGAATGAGGGAGACATGATCGAGGTATACAAGTGGAAAATGGGTATTAACAAAGGGGATATAAATAAGGTCTTGAGGATATCTCTCCAAGAGAGAACCCGCAATAATGGATTCAAGTTAGATAAGTTTAGATTTAGAAAGGATATAGGAAAGTATTGGTTTGGAAATAGGGTAGTTGATGAGTGGAACAGTCTGCCTAGTAGGGTTATTGAAGCTAGGACCTTGGGTAGTTTCAAATTTAGGTTGGATAAATTCATGAGTGAGAGGGGTTGGATTTGAGTGGGACTCGCGCATGAGTGGGTAGAATTGTCAAAGCTTATTTCTTGGGTAGCATTGAAAATTGGGTTGAGCAAATATTCTGTTAGTGGGACGGATTGTAAAGGACCTGCCTAGTATGGGCCAACAGGCCTGCTGCAGTGTTCCCCCTTTCTTATGTTCTTATGTTCTTTTTAAAAACTTCAGGTTAGTGGGGTGGATTGTGAAGGATTTCCCCTAGAATGGGGCCAAGAGGCCTGCTAGGTGTTCCTCCTTTCTTATTTTCTCTCTCTTTTGCAAAAGGTCATTAAGTTAAAATTTTGGGCTGCAATGTTAATTTGTAAACCCAAAGAACAAGTTTGGGGGAAAAAACATGCAAGTTCTGTAATTTGGTTATAATACCCCCAACCCCGCTTTGTTTGGCACGGATGCGGATGCGGATTTTTATTTAATAGTGATTACGGATGGGACGCGGATCGGATGTCTCATTGGAAAAAATACGGATGGGATCCGGATGTCTCATTTAAAAAAGGGTGGGATGCGGATGTCCATTTAGAAAAATAGAATGCGGATGCGGATGAGGATGTAAGAATTTATGCTATGCCCCGGGGATGCGGATGTGGATACGGATATCCGATACACCCCTATTTAAATATAAAAACCAAAAGGAAAAAGGGGAAAAAGGAAAGGGACCAGATAAAAAAGGAAAGGGAAAAGGTAGGTAAAATGGGGAAGGAAGGAAGTGGGAAAAGGGGAAATGTGGGAAAGGGAAAGGGAATGTGGAAAAAGAAGGAATGTAGGAAGGAAGGTAGGTGGGAAAGGGAAAGGGGGGGGCAGGAAGGTGGCGGAAGGCAGGCAGGCGGGAAAGGGCCAAGGCAGGAAAGGCAGGCAGGAAGGAAGGTAGAAATAAATGGTAAAAAATAAACACAATGGAAAAATAAACACATAAGCAGTTAAGGGATTTTTATTGACAACGTTTCGCCCAGAGGGGGTTTTTCCCCCAGCCCAAAAGATCTCCTGGAAAATAAAGCAACATGGGGATATATAGGGGTTACAGTCGGTGGAGAATGCTGGGTCAGGTGGAGAAAGCTGCATGTGACATTTTAAAAAGAGTGTGTTTTTTTAAAAAAACATTTTGTTTTTTAAAAAGGACCTGCAGTGTAATTCTTGGGTTCTGGGGGATAGCATTAAAAAAGTTTCTTGGCAATGGTTAAATATTTTAAAAGCCTTTTTGGTTGGGTTGTTGGATATACAAAATAAGTGATGTTTTAAAGGATTTTTTGGTTTTGGGGGTGTTTTTCTCTGGGTGAGTCTTGAGTTTCTGTGTTATTAAATTTTTTGTAAATTTTTTTTTCCGGCATTTCTTGAGTCGTCAGATCTGGGGGGTACTGGTGTTCTGAAATGCGTGTTTGTGGTCTCTGGATGTTTTAACGTATAATTTTCCCCCCCAAAAAAAAGGATTTTATACCCCTTTTGGATTTTTTTTTTTCCCTGTCTGTTGGGGGTTCCCCCTTGATGGTGGTGGATGGGGGGGTGGATACTGGAATGAGTCTTAAAAAAAATTTTGGGAATTTTTGTTTGGAAATGGAGTTGGGGGGGAAGGACTATGTATTCTTCTCAGCAGTGTCTTCTCGGGTTTTGAAGATGTTTTTTTCCCGGCGTCTGCAGTCTCTAATGAAGTAGGGGATATTTGTTTTTTGGGAAAAAAAACTTTTCTGGGGGCATTCTTCTTCAAGGAACTCCTGCTGCAAATTCTGAGTGGCGCGGAAAAAAAACCCATAATTACACCCGTTTAATTTTTGGGGTCGTGGTGAGTAAAAGTGGAAAATCGTGTTGATTGTGGTTTTTTATGAAAAAAAAGCAAATTTATGGGCATTTTCAGAAAAGAACATCAAAGGAAAAGGGAAAATGTTTGGTTTTTTCTTCTAGTGTGAACTGGTTGATGGGAACCTGGTTGGGGTTCGTGTTGGAAGCTTGACGTTGGGGGTCTGGGAGTTATGATGAGAATGTCGTAAAAAAAACGGCCCCGGTGACAGAAGGGGGAAAAAAATGGAAAATCCCGGCTTTGTTTTCCTTAGGTTCGCAGGACGGCACTAAGTGGCGTCCCCTGGGGTAAAAAATTTGCTGAAAGAGTTGGTTTCGAAGAAAACTTTAAAAAAAAACCCCACATAGTTCAAAAAGGTTTATGGGGAAAACGCTGGCTGGAAAAAGGAAGATCAAGCGGTGTTAAATTTTTTCCCGGGAATATTTTTTGTGTAGTAAATTTTTGGTGAATGGGGGTGTTACATCAAGGCTGGAGGAAATTTCTTGTTTCTGATGTTGTTGGAATCGATTGAAAGGTCACCGGGGTTTTGGGGATGTGCTGGACTGATGGTCCCCAAAAAAATTTGGAGGGGGTTTAGCGAAAAATTTCCCGAGATTTGGTGGGGGGCCCGCTATTCCCCGGGGGTATGGGCCTCAAGGGGGAAACCGGGTTTTTGATTTTTTGGGGGGCCTTTCATTCTGGGGGCCGGGGTTGGGGGAATGGTGTATAGAAGTTTTTTCCAAATTTTGTTTCCCCCCAGAATCGGCGAGTTTTTTGAAGAAATGTTTTGGTGGGGGTTTTCCCCTTTATTGAGTGAGGGTTTTGTAGGTATCTGGGTCATTAAGTAATTAAGCATTTTGTTCCTGTTGGTCAGTGTTCAGATTAGACACCCCCCTCCTTTTCGGGGGTGGAAAAATGATGGTCGTTTTTTTGCTAATTTTTTAAATGCAATGATGAAAAATCCCAGGGTTGACTGGGGGGACTGTGGTTGAGATGGCTCTGAGATGGTTGAAAAATAGCCTTTTGGGAAAAAGGGGCAGTGTCTGTAGTTTTGGATGAAATTGAGGTCTTTTTTTTGGGTTTTTTTGATTCCTGTTAAAAATTTTAGCCTAAGCTGGGGCTTCAGTTTCTGGGGTTTTACAGTGGCGAGTTGAAAAAATTTTGAATAATTTCAGGTCCCTTTCCCAAACTTTTTCCCCTGAGAAAATTTTCCGAAGGGTTTTGGGTTTTTCCCCCAAATTTTATCACCGGGGCCCTTACTCCATTTTCCCCAAAAACCCTTTCCCGGGTCATCTCAACACTTTAACCCCCCAAACCCCAACCCCCCCAGGGGGCCACCCGGGGGCACCAAAAGAAGGCCCAAAAATTCTCTTAATTTTTTAAAAAATAAAATAACTTTTCGGTTTTTAAAATTTTTTCCAAAACCCCCACCAAACCCCAAAAAAAACCCGACCCTTCCCCCCTCCTCTCACCACCCCAACCCCCAAAAAATTAAACCGGGTTAAAATTGGGCTTTCTCGGGCCCCCTTTTAGAACTCCCAAAACCCCCCCGGGGAAGTTTTTTCCCCTTTAAAGAATGCTTTCCCCCTCATTGGGGGGAACCCCCAATTTTTCCCCCCAAACTTCCCCCAAACAATATTTCCCGGTTTTACCCCTTTCATTAAACTGCCCCGGGCCCAGCGGGCCCCCAAAACACCCTCTCCCCACACCCGAAAAAAAGGGGGGCCCCTTGCCCCCCCGGAAGAGAAAAACCAAAAAAGTCCTTTCCCCCACCCAAAAAATCCTTTCCAAAAAACCCAAAGGGCCCCCAACAATTTTTTTTCAAATCATTCCGGGATCCCAAACCCCACAAAACCCCCCCCATTCCCCAAAAAAAATTTTTTAAACCCCCAGTAACCCCAAAAAAAAGTTCCCTCAGGGGAAAAAATAAAAACAATCCTTTAAACTTCCCCATTAATGATTTTTCGTTCGAGAATGCTTTAAAGTATTCCCAAAACGAATTTACCCCCAAAGGGAATTGTAAAATAGACTAGCCCTTTTTAGACCCCAAAAATCCTTACAAAAGCATATAAAAAAATAAACATTCATAAAAGGGAGAGTTTGGGGACCATCGTTACGGGGTTTTCCACTGTATTTACATTGCACCCTTACTTTGGTTTCACAGGCCACATAAGTTACGTAAAAATAAAATGTAAAAAAAAAACAAGAAATCTACGAATGGAAGTAAACAAAAGTTTCCCGAGTGAGTGGCAGTGCCGCTGTTGCCATACGGCTCATTTTCTGCCAACTTTACGCCTTATATCTTGGTAAGTACTGTCTAAATTTTTTTTTAGGTTAAAAACAATCAGAAAAATAATTTAACATTTTGTGTTTTTTTTTTTTTTTTCAAATTTTTGGACAACAGGAGAGCACTCAGGATTAGGAGTTCGACAGTCAAGGGTTAAGTGATTCTCGTATGTTTATTCAGAGGAGTATAAAACTCTCAAATTCTGGGCTTAAATGGGAAAAAGCTGGTGGCCCCAAAAGAAATGGGTCTGTGTGGTCAGGGGCCTTAAAAAAAAACCCCCAGCACCCAGTGCATAATGAGAAAAAAAAAAACTGCCGTTTTTTTGGGATTAAAAGGGACTTTGAGGTGTATTTTCTAAGTTTTAGGTTGTATTCTCTTTTCTGGTCTCATTTGATAGAATGGAAAACATACTACAGAAATAGAGATGATGTTGATTAGTTTTTTTTAAAAACATTAAAAATTGAGCTCAAAGTAGGGAAATGTTCGATTTTGCCAATGTTAAGTAAACAAATCAAACACGCCCAACCACATCAACTTATCAATATTCTTTCACAAGTCCCTGATATTTTTATAAATTTTACAATAATTAATGTTCTGCGTTAAATCTTCTTTTTTGGGGAATAAAAAATCAAAAAAAAAGCAAGGTTAAAGAGGCCCTAAAATTAATAACAATAACATTTTATTTTGTAAATTTCATTTTTATTATGGACCTATTTTGAAATTGACAACTTTTTTATTTTGCAAAAATTTGTCAAATTGAAATTTGCCCTTTATTTAGTTAAAATGGAAATTGGGGGTTTGTGTATATGATAGAACAAAGGGATTTAAAAAATCTTGATTTTGGTGGCGGGAAAAGGGAATTCCAAAAAGGGGTAAATTCGGAATTCCCGTGCATTTCGGTTTTTTCCTTGGAAAGGGGTAATTTTAATTTTATAAAATTTATATTTTTGGGTGTCATTACCATCGGAAAAAAATTTTTATCATTTCAAAAGTTTTTTTTTTTTAAATTTTAAAAACCCCAG
>WNWK01043862.1:0-15327 GCA_009830355.1 Cherax destructor | reverse complement strand
GGTTCGTGCTTGGCCCTGCGTGCGGCCAGCAGTAACAGCCTGGTTGATCAGGCTCTGACCCAAATTTGGGGGCCTGGTCACAGACCGGGCCGCAGGGGCTTTGGGCCCCCCCCGGAAACCCTCTCCAGGTATACTCCGGGTATAGATAAATCCCCTCCCACCACCACCCCCTTCCCAGTCCACTCCTAAACGCCTCCACAAAAAGGGAAAATTCATCTCACCCCCCGGGCCCCAAACTCAGGGAACTCCGTGTTGATCAAGAACTGCAAGAAGCCCCTATCTCGTGCCTTCAGCATTCTATAAAGACGGAGCGGGGACACAGGGGCCCCCACACCACAAAAAAAACAGACATAGTCCCACCCCCCAAAAAGGGGTGGCAGTAAAGCAACTGCAAAGAACTACAGACGATAGCACTAACATCCCATATAAAAAAAAACCCGAAAGGGTTCAAAGAAGCAAGATCGCCAACCACCTAGATACCCATCAATTACACAACCCAGGGCAACAGGGGTTTAGAGCAGGTCGCTCCTGCCTGTCCCAGCTACTGGAACACTATGACAAGGTCCTGGATGCTATAGAGGATAAACAAAATGCAGATGTAGTATACACAGACTGTGAAAGCCTTCGACAAGTGCGACTAAGGTGTAATAGCGCTCAAAATGCGTGATAAAGGAATAACAGGAAAAATTGGTAGACGGATCTATAACTTCCTAACAAATAGAACACAAAGAGTAATAGTAAACAGAGTAAAGTACAAGGCAGCTACGGTGAAAAACTCTATTCCACAAGGCACCCATCTTATTCCTCATCCTCATATCTGACAGAGATGTAAGCCATAGCTCCGTGTCTTCCTTTGCGGATGACACCCGAATTGTAATGACAGTGTCATCCATCGAACACACTGCAAGACTCCAAGCGGACATCAACAAAGTCTTCAAATGGGCCACTCAAAACAAGTTCAATGAAGAGAAATTTCAACTACTCAGATATGGAAAACTTGAAGAAATTAAAACTGTATCAGGGTATACAACAAATTGTAACCATATAATAGAGCGAAAAAGTAATGTGAAGGACCTGGGAGTGATAATGTCAGAGGATCTCACTTTCAAAGACTACAACAATGTATCTACCACATCTGCTAGAAAAAATGATAGGATGGATAATGAGAACCTTCAAAACTAGGGACGCTAAGCCCATGATGATTCTCTTCAGATCGTTTGTTATCTCTAGGCAGGAATTCTGCTGAACACTAACGGCCCCCTTCAAGGCTGGCGACATTCCTGACCTGGAGAGTGTACAAAGAATTTTCATGGCACACATAAGTACGATAAGGCACCTTAATTACTGGGAACGGTTGAAGTACCTTGATTTGTATTCCCTGGAACGCAGGCAAGAGAGATACATGATAAACGACGTAGATGAGGGAATAAATAGCAACATAAGCAAATTTGCTGATGACACCAAAATAGGCCGTCCAATTCATTCTAATGAGGACATTAGAGCACTCCAGGATGATTTGAATAGACTGATGCAGTGGTCGGAGAAATGGCAGATGCAGTTTAATGTAGACAAATGCAAAGTTCTAAATGTTGGGCAGGACAATAACCATGCCACATATAAACTGAATAATTTAGATCTTAATACTTGTGATTGCGAGAAGGATTTAGGAGTTCTGGTTAGCAGTAATCTGAAACCAAGACAACAGTGCATAAGTGCTCGCAATAAAGCTAACAGAATCCTTGGCTTCATATCAAGAAGTATAAATAATAGAAGTCCTCAGGTTGTTCTTCAACTCTATATATCCTTGGTTAGGCCTCATTTAGATTATGCTGCACAGTTCTGGTCACCGTATTACAGAATGGATATAAATGCACTGGAAAATGTACAGAGGAGGGTGACAAAGTTGATCCCATGTATCAGAAATCTTCCCTATGAGGATAGACTGAGGGCCCTGAATCTGCACTCTCTAGAAAGGCGTAGAATTAGGGAAGATATGATTGAGGTTTATAAATGGAAAACAGGAATAAATAAAGGGGATGTAGTGTGCTGAAAATATCCAGCCAAGACAGGACTCGTAGCAATGGTTTCAAGTTGGAAAAGTTCAGATTCAGGAAGGATATAGGAAAGCACTGGTTTGGTAATAGAGTTGTGGATGAGTGGAACAAACTCCCGAGTACCGTCATAGAAGCTAAGACGTTGTGTAGTTTTAAAAATAGGTTAGATAAATACATGAATGGGTGTGGGTGGGTGTGAGTTTGGACCTGACTAGCTTGTGCTACTAGGTCAGATGCTGTACTAATTCCTTAAGTGGAAGTGACCTGACTACCTGGAGTTTACCTGGAGAGGGTTAATTCCAGGTGGTCAGGTCTAAGCCGGGGAGTGATGGACA
The DNA here is from genome assembly GCA_009830355.1 of Cherax destructor. Lineage (NCBI taxonomy): Eukaryota > Metazoa > Arthropoda > Malacostraca > Decapoda > Parastacidae > Cherax > Cherax destructor. The sequence continues at coordinate 12,938 of WNWK01043862.1, read as the reverse complement.
TGCCTCGCATGGGTCAGTAGGCCTGCTGCAGTGTTCCTTTTTCTTATGTTCTTATAATATATACACTTGGAAAATCCTAGATGTATTAATACCAAACTTACACACGAAAATCACTCCCTATGAAAACAAAAGACTCGGCAGGAGATGCAACATTCCCACAATGAAAAGCAGGGGTGCCACGTGTACATTGAGAAACAACACAATAAGTGTCACGGGCCCAAGACTGTTCAACTGTCTCCCAGCATACATAAGGGGGATTACCAATAGACCCCTGGCTGTCTTCAAGAAGGCACTAGACAGGCACCTAAAGTCAGTACCTGACCAACCAGGCTGTAGTTCGTACGTCAGTTTGCACGCGGTCAGCAGTAACAGCCTGGTTGATCAGACCCTGATCCACCACGAGGCCTTGTCTCAGACCGTGTCGCGGGGGCGTTGACCTTCGAAGCCTCTCCAGGAATATTCCAGGTATACAAGACAAATATCCCCACAGGGTCATCTCACACCGGGACCTAGAGAGGTCCTGAAGAGAGACTTTAATCAACACCCCCCAACATGGCTCTTAAAGTCACACAATTTAAAATACGATACGAGCCTTTAACACTAACAAACACATACTTGCTTAACTCGTTGAGTCAGATCGCCCAGACGTGTTGTTAATAAACAGCACGAGTGTGCGGGATGATCAGCGAATCAGACATTTTGGTTACACAGGACGACAGTCTCCTACTGATCCCTAGAATGGCGTAGCCATTCTGGTAAACAGCACTATTAAACACGAATTTCTCTCCCTCCCCTTCTCATATTCTCACAGCATGGCTGTGAAAATCCACACACAACACGGCCCAATCATAATTTACACAACATAATCATCACAAACAGAGCCAGCAATCCCCTCCACCATTTCATAGCCCCCGGCCCTCTTTCAGGCTTTGATCATATTCCCATCACCCTTCATATTTCTTCCCATCCCATACTCATTCCTGTCAAACCAACTCCAGCTTACTCACAGGCAGACTGGGACATGCTCAAACAACACCTTGACAACACATATCTCACACATAACTACAACAGACCTATATCAGACATAAACATACAACTTACATGCATACAATACTCCATCACACAAGCTGCTGAGAAAGCAGTGCCCAAAAGACACTATAAGGTACGCTATTCTTTCCGACCTTTTGAAAGAACAAAGCGCCTGCTCACATGTTACCGACACCGCTTTAACATAAATCAAAACAGACTGAACCTTATACGCTGGGATCTCTATACTGCGGATGCATATCATTCACAGTCTGGAGGAAGACCACACTAGACACTGGCAAACACTCATTGACGCAGCAGATGACCAACGCATTAAGGATCCCAAGACGTTCTGGAACTTCATCCGGAAAATCAGGGCAACGCCAAACACTACAGACTTCAGATACATCATTCACAACAACAGACACATCAATGACCCAGCAGAGGCTGTAAACATCTTCAAGGACATCTGGGAAATCATATTCCACCCAGACACCCCACACCTGCACTACTTCAATATACATCAGACAGCGAACGCTGGATCACAGAACACAGTCATCTCACCTCTCCCAGCTCACTCTATCCTTCCACACACTGTTTCTTCTGCTATTACCAATCTCTTCAATGCTTCTCTTGCTTCCGGATACTTCCGACCTCTATTTAAATCTGCTATGGCTACCCTTATCCCTAAGCCTGAAAAAGACTTGACAAACCCTAAGAACTACAGGCCCATAAGCCTGCTAGAAATCTTAGTGAAGACTTTTGAAAGACATAAGACTCAAAACTCACCTCGAGATAAATCACCTACTGAACGAACGACAGTTTGGATTCAGACAACACCGCTCTACACAAGACGCTTTAAACATCATCCTGAACTATATACGAATAAACAAGGCCCAAGACTGTGTTACTGCCCTCGTTGTCATGGCCGTGAAAAAGGCTTTCGACACGGTCTGGCACGACGGATTAAAGTACAAGATCTGTAACTCGTTTGATTTTCCAGTCAACATGACTAAATTATTATATAGCTTCCTTGATGGCCGCACTATGTGTATAAAGTTCAGGAACAACTACTCTGACTTCATGCAAGAGTCCCCACAAGGCTCCGTGCTCTCTCCTACACTCTGTATTCTCTACACTAATGACATGCCTGAACCTATTTACCCAAACACCGTCACTATCTCTTACGCAGACGACATTACACAACTCACCGCACATGAAAACACCAGATCCCTCACACACAGAACACAACTCGAGGTAGACAGAATTACCGCATGGGAACAGTTATGGCAAATATAAACCAATGCCAACAAGTCCAAAATCACATTTTTTCATAAAAGACTTGGCATCCCTGCTCCTGTCGAACTCAAAACCAGTGCTTCACGAACATCCATACCACGAACATTTTCTACAGTCGTACTTGGAGTTAACCTTGACTCTAGGTTGTGTATGAAATTAAACATCACTTCCAAAACAGCTGTTACCGGGACTGCTCTCTCTCAGCTCTATAAACTGAGGTGCAGGTCCTGCCACCAAGCTTCACCAATACACAGCACTCATCAGGCCTCTTACCACTTATACTCCACTTGCCTTAACACTGACAGCTATGACCAACGCAATGAAGCTACAACGCATCCAGAACCGAGCATTACGCTGGGTGCTGGGAGTGAGGTGGGATGACTATGCCACAAGCAAATCACTCCACCTCAGGACTGGCATATCAGCTTTGAATGTGTTCTGGAAAACACTCTGCGACAGACAACTCGACAGACTTGAGACACACCACGACTATTGGACTTCTTACCTTAATGAATCTATCATACGCCTTTACAATCTTGTCAATCTCTTCAGAGATCTTTACGACCCTGTTCCTCTTCCTCGCTACACTTAATTTTCCAGCAATCTTGCTCTTCTAATGCACTCCTCCTGTTACTTTTTCTGCAGTTTTTCATTCTATAATGTCTTAAAGCAATTACCATCAATACTTTATCTCTCCAACTGACCATTAACAGCCATCGTCGTGGAGGGTCGTTCTCTGTGCAGTTCAGTGAAGCGGCTTGCCTAGTGTCGTTTGGGGCCACCACAAAATCCTACCTTCGCCGAAATTGCGCGACCAGTCTTGCAGTGGGTGGGCGACAGAGAGCAGCAGCAGCACGCGACCTATAAAATGCCCTATTAATGCTTCATAATGCCTTGCGGTTGGGTTTAGCCCCGACTCTTTTCCTTTTTGTTTACTCTTTACCTCCCCCCACCTATTCTTCAACTATCCCCACTTTCCCCTCGCCCCTAGTGGGTCCTTACCTGTGAGTCCCTTCAGTCCAGGTACACATAAGTACAAAGAAGCACAACACCATCTGCGGCTCCACAGTATCTGTCACTCCCAACAAGCCCCGTGGGGCAGGGAAGGTGGCAGACCAGAGGCCTAGCTTCTCCCTACGAGCCCCGTGGGGCGGGGAATGGGGCTAGGTTTAGGGACAATGGTTCCAAAAGAAGAAAAGATACAATATACATCTTCCCAATGGGAAGATATCTTAAATGTCAACGATGCTCCTCCAATTGGGAGACAAGGCCCGTAGAGACCCGGTCTGGTTATACTGGCGAACCTCAAGGATGCAAGCAAACTATATTAATATAAGTACAATTATTACAAATTGGTTATAATCAAAAACATAATTTTTAAAGTGGTGAACAGGTAAGCCAGTAGAAGGCCTTGCTCAGGTGACCAAAATCTCTAGTTGTGGGTCATCATATGACTAAGACCCGGGTCAGGAAACACTTATCCTGTTTCCTGACAAACATTATACCTACCATAAGTACAATTATCATAATTAATGAAAATTACCTAGGATAACCCAAAAAAAGTCAGACTTGTTTTCTTGTTATCTCATAACTTGGAGTGTAGTGTAGGGCGGCCTAATTTCCCTGGCGCTAATTGCTCTCATCAAGTCAGTCTCTTCTACTCCTGACTTTCCCAGGTGTGTAAGTCACTAATTCTCTTCGATTTTCTAGTAGATTCCTTTATTATTTGTTAAGGTTAATTGTTTCAACTTCAGGTTAATTTATACATTAACTGTGTGACAGTAACAGTAATAGCATCATCACTCAACTTACATTTTTCTCTATACCAGGGGTCTCCAAACTTTTCTCTATACCAGGGGTCTCCAAACTTTTCTCTATACCAGGGGTCTCCAAACTTTTCTCTATACCAGGGGTCTCCAAACTTTTCTCTATACCAGTGGTCTCCAAACTTTTCTCTATACCAGGGGTCTCCAAACTTTTCTCTATACCAGGGTCTCCAAACTTTTCTCTATACCAGTGGTCTCCAAAATTTCTCTATACCAGGGTCTCCAAACTTTCTCTACACCAGGGGTCTCCAAACTTTTCTCTATACCAGGGATCTCTAAACTTTTCTCTACACCAGGGGTCTCCAAACTTTTCTCTACACCAGGGGTCTCCAAACTTTTCTCTACACCAGGGGTCTCCAAACTTTTCTCTATACGAGGGGTCTCCAAACTTTTCTCTACACCAGTGGTCTCCAAACTTTTCTCTACACCAGGGGTCTCCAAACTTTTCTCTACACCAGGGGTCTCCAAACTTTTCTCTACACCAGGGGTCTCCAAACTTTTCTCTACACCAGGGGTCTCCAAACTTTTCTCTACACCAGGGGTCTCCAAACTTTTCTCTACACCAGGGGGTCTCCAAACTCCAAATTTTACAAATTTTAGCGGTCTAAAAAAAATCAGTTTTATAAAGACAAATGAATCAATAAGTTTTATTTTGTAATCACCATGTTAATGATTCAGAAGTGTAGATAAATGTGACAATCAGGAAGAAACAACACTGTGCTTGTGATAAATGGTTCTGAAAACCGACAAGTTGAACAATGAGACACTTATGCAATATTTGGGAATCTTTATTGAGGAAACGTTTCGCAATACAGTGACTTCATCAGTCCGATACATCGATTCCAGGCTGAGGGACTGATTACCTCAAACTACTCCTCTCCTTACACCTTTCTTTGTATTGGACTGATGAAGCCACTCTGTAGCGAAACGTTTTCTCAATATAGATTCCCATATGTTGCATAAGTGTCTCATTCTTCAATACCGAGCTTATACTGAGACATGATATATAATAAGTCAAAATATCAAACATAAACCAATCCTCTGACAGTATAATCAATTACTGAACTACAGATGAAAAAAACTGCCACAAGATTAATGACAATGACGGAACTGTTTTTTTAATTTCAAAATATTGCTGAACTGAGGTTTAAAGTTTGAGGAGCCAATTATTTGAATGTTATTAGAATGTACTTCAAATGTTTGTCAGATAAATTTGTGCGATATTTGGACTTGACATACTTCATTTTTTGAAAATGTTTGTTCACAAAGGTACGTTGTACCAAAAACTGGTACGAATAAACAAGCAAATCGCTTCAAATTTGGAACTTGTTCAGGTTGAAAAAAATGATAAAATTAGGTCAGATTTCCTTCTTTATACTTTTCTTTCAGTTTATCATCTGATTGGAGATGAATAATTTCAGTTTGAAACTGAATAATAATGGTTTCAATAATGATTTCTGTTGCAAATGAAGAAGGAAATTCTGCTTTACTTTCTTCATGAAATTTTTTACAACCTGGAAAATGAACTAAGTTAGAAACTTTCACATGCTCTTCAAATAGCATCAATTTCACCCTGAATGCCTTGACATGAGTGGATAGATCACAAATCAAATTTGTTTCACCCTACAACTTCAGATTCAATTGATTCATATATGGCTTGTCACGGCTGCAAAAAATGCCAATTTCCAGAACCAGTCAGCGTTTGATAAAAGTGGTTTGGGTCGATTCTTCTCTGTGGGAAGTACATCAATTTCCTTCCTGGGCTGAAAGAACCGTGATAGAACCTTTCCACAACTAAGCCATCTAACTGCTGTATAATAAGGCAAGTCAATGAACTCAGAATCAGTTTCTTTCAGATCACGAAACTGGCGATGATTAAGCCAGTAAAATAGAATGAAATTCATTGTTGAAACATGTTTCTGCACAATGCTTGCTGATGGATAAGGCAATGCAGAAACATGGGCTTTGAGAATCCACCATCCTCACAAGCTTTTGTGATTTATCCATCCAAACTTATTTTTCAGTTCTTGGTTTAATAGTAATTCTTGTGAGACATTCAATTCATTGTGGACGCCACGGATAAATACCAGGACTTGTGATGTGTCACATCATTCGTGGTTTGTCTGCAATTTGATGCAATATTTTGCTTCCTATATCCTCAGTTCCACAAGCAACAGTATTTGACGCAAGACTGAGGATTTTAAACAGATTTGATCAGATCTCCATCTATGAATGGCTTTCCGCTTTTAGGTAACGCATAAGCTACTTTGTAACTGGCCAGGGTTAAGATTCATGTTCAGATCTCTTCTGCGTAAAAAAAAATCCTTGTTGGTAAAGCAACCTGCGTTGCGTTGATTCAGATTTTTCCGAACGTTGTGTTCCTGTGAATTAGGAATAACTTTATGTTTGGACTCATAGTACCGACATACATCGTATTCCTTCAAAACTGCAACAGTTTTGTGGCATACGACACACAAGGCTTTATCCTTCCATAACTGAAGGGTATATCTGGAAGATGGAAAGAGTAGTACTAGAATTTTAACAAATTTTGACATATAAATTGTTACAAGCAACAAACTGAAAAAGAGGGTTTATTAGTTTTACTATTTATAAATATTTCAAGTTGCTGCGGGCTGTATAAAATCTTGTGGCGGTTGACACAGGATCACCATGTCCAGCCCTTCTAGGGCAGGGTAGGTGCCAAAGCTGGAGCTTGCTAACATCTGCAGCTCGAAAGCCTGCCCTTCCCATCAGGGAAGATGGCAGACCAGAGAGGCCTAGCTTCTCCCTACGAGCCCCGTGCGGGTGGGGAATGTGGCTAGGCCTAGGGACAGTTGGTACCCACCGATGAAGGGGTACTTGTACCTCCTCCCATGGGAGACATAGGTCTCAGATACTCCCACGACAGGAAGCCGGAGCCGGGTCGCCATCTGGAATAGACCCGGGCCGGGAGAATTCCCGGCGAATCAACACCTTGTGGCGGGTCGCATTTAGAAGACACCTGTTCTGTGCCATTAACATAACCGCTGGTGTCCTAGTTACATTTGCATTTCTTCTTTGCCCGTATCACTGTCTTACGCACACCTCTATAACACACAATATACTACTGCAACACACTACTAATACTGCCACACACACAACTACCATACACATGACTGTCACAAACACAACTACCATACACATGACTTACCACACAACTACCATACACATGACTGCCACACACACAACTACCATACACATGACTGCCACACACACAAATACCATACACATGACTGCCACACACACAACTACCATACACATGACTGAAACACACACAGCTACCATACACATGACTGCCACACACACAACTACCATACACATGACTGCCACACACACACTACCATACATATGACTGGGACACACACAACTACCATACAAATGACTACCACACACAACTACCACACACAAACTACCATACACATGACTACCACACAACTACCATACACATGACTACCACACACACAACTACCATACACATGACTGCCACACACACAACTACCATACACATGACTGCCACACACACAACTACCATACACATGACTGCCACACACACAGCTACTATACACATGACTGCCACACACACAACTACCATACACATGACTGCCACACACACAACTACCATACACATGACTGCCACACACACAACTACCATACACATGACTGCCACACACACAACTACCATACACATGACTGCCACACACACAGCTACCATACACATGACTGCCACACACACAACTACCATACACATGACTGACACACACACAACTACCATACATATGACTGGGACACACACAACTACCATACAAATGACTACCACACACAACTACCATACACATGACTACCACACAACTACCATACACATGACTACCACACAACTACCATACACATGACTACCACACACAAAAGTACCATACACATGGCTACCACACACACAACTACCATACATGACTGCCCCACACACAACTATCATACACATGACTACTACACAACTACCAAACACATGACTATCCCACACACAACTACCATACACATGACCACACACACAACTACTACACACATGACTACCACACACACAACTACCACACACACAACTACCACACACACAACTACCACACACATGACTACCACACACACACTACTATATACATCACTACCACACACACAACTACCACACACATGACTACCACACACACACTACTATACTATGCTATGACTCGACCCCTGCAACCACAACTAGGTGAGTACAACTAGGTGAGTACATCACCACCACACACACACAACTACCACACACATGACTACCATACACACAACTACCACACACATGACTACCACACACACAACTACCATACACATGACCACACACACAACTACCACACACATGACTACCACACACAACTACTACACACATGTCTACCATACACATGACTACCACACTGACTGACTCTCAGTCACAGCAGTCACGCGCGTTTTGAGCTCCGCTAAATTGGGTCGTATTGGGTGGTCCTAGGGGGAATCCGAGTGCAACAAACAGGCGTGGGCATAGGCTAAAGTGTCATACTCATTTAAAACCAAAAAGCAGGGAAATACGAGTGATCCCAGAGGAAAAAAAACACAGTAAATAGTGGAAAGTGCCAGTGAGGGGAGACGTTGATAGGCCTAACAGCGGTTGCCACACAGCAGGAAGTCGAGAATTTATCGTAGTGAACTATAATGCAGTGGGGAGCATATCTACTGGAGGTACCAGAGTAAGGGAGACAAGTGCAAGGCAAGCAGTGAACAATACGGTGTTTGCATAAAGTGAGCCCAATAGGAGAGAAACGAAGAAGTACAGTACCCAGCAGTACCCAGCAGGGCGCCACGCCAGGAGAATACCGACAATTCAGACCCAGCAGACATCGAATGTAATGTACAAAATCCTAGTTGTGGTTTGCAGGTTTGCAGGTTTCTGGCCCTGAGTTGCTGAAGCTGTGGGACAAATCCCTGCTCGGAGGAGCTGAATAAATAAGTACAGTTCATAGGTCGGAAGACAAGTCAGGGCGCAGGGCTACCAACCAAATGTACACACGTGTACGCACGCCACACACACATACACTTGAAGTAGTCAGGATACAGAAGTAGTATACCATACAATTGTTAGTGTAGTAGCAACAATATTATTACCAGTTTATAAGTAGCAACTTTTAGTAGCAGTGCTTAGTAGGATTAAGAATTAGTTTTAGAATAGGTAGACACTGTGGAAGAGGTGCCAAGACGCACACACACACACACACACTTGAAATAGTCGGGGTGTAGTAGACCATACAGCTGTTCTTGTATTAGCAATTATAGTTTTTATCAGTTATATAGGAAGTAGTATTCTTTTTAGTTTTTGTAGCTAAGTAAGGTAGGAAGAAAATTCAAAGACGTGGGAGGAGCGCACACACACACACTCAGTTAGGCCTAGCATCCTGTCAGTAACCCACTAACCATTTCCCTCCATACCCCGTAATCCTCCCATGCACACACACACACACACACAAACACACACACACACTGGCAAACCTAAGATTAGCGTTCGGTTACCTAAACAAGGAATCGTTCAAGACACTGTACACCGTGTACGTCAGGCCCATACTAGAATATGCAGCACCAGTCTGGAACCCACACCTGGTCAAGCACGTAAAGAAACTAGAGAAAGTGCAAAGGTTTGCGACAAGGTTAGTTCCACAACTCAGGGGTCTGTCTTATGAAGAAAGGTTGAGGGAAATAGGACTAACAACACTGGAGGAAAGAAGGGTCAGAGGAGACATGATAACGACATACAAAATACTGCGGGGAATTGACAAGGTAGACAGTGACAGGATGTTCCAGAGAGGGAACACAGAAAAAAGGGGACACAACTGGAAGCTGAAGACTCAGATGAGTCAAAGGGATGTTAGGAAGCATTTCTTCAGCCACAGAGTAGTCAGGAAGTGGAATAGTCTAGAGAAAGATATAGTGGAGGCAGGAACCATACATAGTTTTAAGACAAGGTATGATAAAGCTCATGGAGCAGGGAGAGCAGAGACCCAGTAGCAGACAGCGAAGAGGCGGGGCCAGGAGCTGAGTCTCGACCCCTGCAACCACAATTAGGTGAGTACAATTAGGTGAGTACACACAACTACCACACACACATGACTACCACACACACATGACTACCACACACACATGACTACCACACACATACTAACTCAAAAATACACACATGACTACCACACAACATGACTACCACACACACACAACTACCCACACACATGACTACCACACACACACAACTACCACACACATGACTACACACTACTACCACACACATGACTACCACACACAACTACCACACATGACTACCACACACACAACTACCACACACATGACTACCACACACATGACTACCACACACATCACCAGCACTTCTAATCAATTTGACAAGGAGGATAAGCTGTTCATCGTCATTGATGGATAGTCCTCAGCAAACTACAACTGCCAGATCTGCTCTTGTTCAATTCATGTACCCATGAAGATGATAGTTGCATTTTGTTCACTGTCATGTTCGCTAACCCGACCAGATTCGTACCGTTGATACTAATATTGTGCAGGTTGTATCAGTATTCCAGGGGATGGAGCCAGAAAATGAACGCCGGTTAACATTTGGTACTGGTAAGTACTTTTGGTACTAGGCAACCATTAAATAGCAGCTGGTGTGGGACCTGAGGACGGGCACTGCAAATGTTTTACTCTCTGACAGGATATGATGCTGTTTCTTGTTTTGCTAGGCAAGGTAAGACAGCTTCCAGAACAGTCTGGGTTGTGCTACTAGTACTGACAGAGGCACTACTGATACTGTCCTAAGCCCCAAATGATGTACACAACTGAAGATGTTATGCACAAAACCCGCAAATGAGCAGTCTAACCAGACACGAGACTCTGTGAGAAGAAACACAAAGGGCAACTGAACCCTCCAACTCTGGAGGAATATCAAAATGGTATACACTACTGACAGGTTGGTAAGACACATAGGCAACAGTTAGGCAACTTTATTCCGAAACGTTTCGACTACACAGTAGGCTTCTTCAGTCGAGTACAGAAAGTAGGCAGGAGCAGTAGAGATGTGAAGACGATATACTCAGTCCATCACCCTTAATGACGTAGATTTGAGGTTGTCAGTCCCTCAGCCTGGAGAAGAGTTCTGTTCCATAGTCTGAAACAATGTGAAGATCAAAGGACAGTGTGGAGACTTATATACTGTCGGCAGGACAGGTGTAGAGTAGTGCAAGAGAGAATGTAATCACTGAGAGGTCACGTCCCTCTCAGATCCAACCATTCTCACTTGAAAAACTTGTCCAAGGTGTTTTCTCTTCTGTACCAAGATGCCATTGTGTTGCAGTGTCTGACAGAGTGAATATTAAAATGGTTTACCCTTGATCTTCACATTGTTTCAGATTATGGAACAGAACTCATATCCAGGCAGAGGGACTGACAACCTCAAAACTACATCTTCAAGGGTGATGGACTGATTTTTTTTTTACATTTTATTGGTTTTAAACAGAATTACAAAACATATCCATAAATAACTGTGACCGCAATCACTAATGCAAATAATTACAAAAATCAATACAAAACATACAGATAATCAATCTCCAGTAAAACAATTAAAGAACAATAAAGTCCCTATCCCCGCCAACCACTATGTGCATACAATTATATGCACCTATTACATTTAACCAGAATCATTATCCAACAACCTACGAGTGACCCTATTACAACAGGATGGATGTACAATATATAAAGCAGATAGCGTAAATCACCACTGTATCCTGTCCCGTGTACCACATATCTGTCCACTCCAATATGACAAGAGCTCCAAGCCATTACCACTCCACATCCACTGGTACAGTAATGTTGTACACCAAACAATGTACATTTCTCACAAATTACTATAGTATTCCACACACAGGCACAATATATATTATACTCAATCATACAGATGACATGCACTCCACGTATACCCACTCACACCCTAAACTTGATACCACAAGTACCACCTGTCCTATTCATTATTAACACAGTTCCACTGCTCATGACAAGTCAAACCTTGCCATCTCCGAGTACAACGACGAAAAATATATAAAAAGTACACCAAATTCATGTGACAGTAACCAAACATTTTACCGTCCTCTAACATCACCAAGTCTTGAATCTGCCTGAAGTCCACAGACCCATCAACCAGGTTTCAGTACCTCAGACCATACACAAACTTCAATAATAACACTCCACATCAACACACTTACACCATAACTGAACACCCAGCACTGAACAGGACAAACCCTTACTCTTCCCCAATTACAACCCCCTTAAATAACCCACACACCCAAATCCACATCCCCACTCGATCACACAACATACACACCCAAACCCATCTGTCTCCCGTCACCCAGTATAAAGGTCATCCGTCCCCACCCACCAAACCGCCCCCCACCCGTACCAACTTCAGTCAATCACAAGCAACATCCTGGCCATACCAAAGCCACAACCGTACATTCCCAAGCAAGTCGCAGAGCCAAGCCCCCTTAAACTCCTACAAACCCACTTAATAACTCTCCCACCCGGAAATTCCTATAAGCCGAACTAAAATCCTTATCCCAATCCCTCCCATACACCTGCCTGTTTCTACATTTCGTACGGTACATTACCACAGCCAATGCCCTAATTCTTTCCCTTATTCCCACCTCCCTC